>PVIC010010576.1:0-43107 GCA_004025085.1 Thryonomys swinderianus
GCTTGCCTGGGCACCATAGTGAGCTCAGGGCCAGCCTGAACTACAAGGCGAGACCCTGTCTCAAAAAGCAAAAAAAAAAAAAAAAAAGAATTCAATTTAAAAAAGTGAATTCTAAAAAGAATTCAATTTTAAAAAGTGAATTCTATAAAGAATTCAATTTTGGGGCCGGAAATTTAGCTCAGTGGTTCTGGTGCCTGCCTAGCAATCTCATCAAGGTCCTGAGTTCTATCTGGTAACCACATACAATGCTGGGCATGGTGACTCACGCCCACCAGCAATCAATACCACATACCACAGTGCCAGGCGTGGTGGCTCACGTCTGTAATCCCAGCATTCGGGAGGCAGAGGCAGGAGGATTGCTGAGTTTGAGTCTTGCCTGGGCTGCATAATGAGCTCAGGGCCAGCCTGAACTACAAAGTGAGACCCTGCCTCAAAAAAAAAAAAAAGAATGAAAAAGAGGTAGGACTTTCCGGCTTCCAGAGGTATAAAAAAAATTCTTACAAATTACCCTCACTCAATTATTCTGTTACAGTAGGATCAGATGGACCAAGACAGCTTGGTTCCAATAACTTTTCATTTATGGGCATTTAAGTGTGAATTTCATTTGATTTTCACGTCATAAAATAGTATTCTGCATTTTAAAAAACTTTAAAAATGTAAAAACTTTTCTTAACTCTCAGGACACACACACACACACACACACACACACACAAAGGCAGTGGGCTCCATATGTTCCTCAGGCAGTAGTTTGCCAACCTCTACTTAGGTAGGAAAAAAAAGCACTTTGCTAAGAGCATGAGCAGGGAGTTTAAATTCAAGAGTGATGTAGAAGACCTACTGAAAAGGGAAAGGAATGAGACAGGAGGATAAAGACCTACAAAGGATTCTAAAACATAGGCAGTAAATGGTTTCCCATTTAAAAAGTTGAGTCAGAGGAAAAAGGCTAATCAAATAGGATCCCACATAGGACTCCTGATTCCTTAATTTACCTTCTTATCATTGGGATACAAATGATCCTTTCATTCAGCAAAATTTAGCAGAACTACTTTGGAGACCAGTATAGGCCAAGATGACTATTCAGGGGGCTGTAGACAGCAATGGCTCTGAAAAGCTGTCCTATGGAGGGTGATTTGTACCTGTGGAGGAGACATGGATACTAATGAACATTCTTTGAGGCCTCTTCCATCTTCCTACACAGAAGACCTTATCACAGGAAGAGGTTAGAGGTCATCTATCTGTGCAGACAGGTTATCACAGGAGGTTTTCTGAAGACTGCAACCTGGGAGATTGTATCTGCATAGTAGAAAAACCTTCATTGGCCCCTTGTTATGAGATTGGATATACAATATCTCCTAAAAGACCAGCTGATGGACTTCTGGAAACTGATCAGATCATGAGGGGGTCTTACTTCATCAAGTGAATTGATAAAATCATAACTTGATGGCATTACTGGGAAGTGACAGAAATAGGTCAGGTAGAGCTGAAAGTAATGGGTCCTATTAGAGTTACAGTGACACCAGGAATAAGATTAACACAAAAATAGTTATGTACATTACAAGCCATAAACTAAGTGTACAATTGAAATGGAGACATGGGGCCCAGGATTTAGCTCAGTGGTTCTGGCATCTTCCTGGCAAGCTCAAGGTCCTGAGTTTGATCCCCAGTAACCACATACAATACCAGGTATAGTGATTCACACCCACCAGCAATCAGTACCACATAGCACAATGCCAGGTGTCGTGGCTCCCCACTGTCATCCCAGCACTCAGGTGGCAAAGGCAGAAGGATTGCCACAAATTTGAGGCAATCGTGGGCTACATAATGAGTTCAGAGCCATTCTGAGCTACAAAGTGAGATTCTGTATCAAAAATATGTAAATAAATAAATATTTTTAAAAATGGAAGCCTGAGTGGTTGCATAACTGAGTGAGCCTGAGCTGATAAAATAAGAAACAATAAATGAGGTAAAGTAGAAAGAATAACAATAAGTAGAAAGGAAACTCTTTTTTTTCTTTCTTACTACCTCAAAACTCTGGGTCGGATCCCTGCTGAGTTCTGCATGTCAGAATTTTAATCATTTAAGGAGCATACGTATTATAAGGTTTATTTGCCTTAAATGTACCTCATCTATCTCATTCCCCTTCATTGCTGAGGTCACCAAGATCAGAGTAACTAAAATTATTTTCAGGATTTTCAGGGATTTCTAATTGCCAACTTTTTACAGTGTCCAGTTCCAGGGCTCCCTTTGTGATGCCTACATGTACTCAGACCTAATTCCAGAAAAAGCAGAGCTTTGCACACCAGCCCCAAGATGAGGTCACCTCCCCTGGGAAGGAGCCTCTCCCAGCCAAGGATGATCATCCTGTGGGAACTGAGTTGTTCCTCAAGCCACGAGTGTTCCTAGGGAGCTATGAAACCAGGACCAGGGTAGTAAGTCCACCTCAGCACCCACAAAACTGGTGCTTTCTGGTGCACCATAAGCCAGTCTGAATCGCTGAATCAGAGTAGGTCCTCAGGGTACTCAAACTGGAGGTCTTCTCCTGCTCTCTTTTAGTTTTAAATTCTGCCTAATAAAGCTACCCAGGCTTCTCACACATTCTGAAATTGACTGTGTCACAAGTCCAGAACCTATTTGGTGGGCTAAAATGGGGTTCTCATCTCATCTTTGGGGGACCTTCTCAGACCCCATCAGATGTCAATGAGATCAATAGAGAAATCTCTCTCTCTCTCTCTCTCTGTCTCTCTCTCTCTCTCTGTCTCTCTCTGTAATACTGAAGTCTGCATTTATGGTAGGTAAGGCCTTTATTCCTGAGCCACATTCCCAGATCCTCCATAGAGGAATTTCTTCTAATTGTCATCACTAACATTTAATTTTGTTTTTATTTTATTTTGAGGCAGCATCCTATTATGCTGCCTAAGCTGGGCTCAAATTCCTAGCTGTCTGGACTTGGCTTCCTGAGAAGCAGGAAACACAGATGCTTCACCACACACAGGTTAACATTTAATTACAAAAATGAAAAAAGAGGGCCGGAGATTTAGCTCAGTGGTTCCAGTGCATGCCTCATAAGTGCAAGGTCCTGAGTTCAAACCCTCAAGCCACGAGGGTTCCTAGGGAGCTATGAATGCTGGCTTGAATGCTGGGTGTGGAGACTCACGCCCACCAGCAATCAATACCACATACCACAGTGCCAGTCGTGGTGGCTCACGCCTGTCATCCCAGCACTCGGGAGGCAGAGACAGAAGGATTGCTGAGTTCGCAGTAGCTTGCCTGGGCTACATAGTGAGCTCAGGGCCAGCCTGAACTACAAAGCGAGACCCTGTCTCAAAAAAAAAAAAAAAAAAAAAGAGAGAGAGAAATTAACATTATGCTAAAACTAATCTGTCTTTCCTTAACAGAATATACACTTTAAGTTTGGGGCTCCCTCCTCCCAGGAGTGATACCATAGTTAGTGTATGTGGGCTGCCACCTTTGATTGTACAGATTGTGTACCAACTCCAGAGTGGCCGTCACAGTATAGTCTGTGCAAATGACACAACATGTCCCACTCTGCATTTGGATGGCACACAAGCTCTGCAATTATGGGGAGGGAGACCCACAAAAACCCCTGAGTAACCCCTTGCCTTTTTAAAAGGCAGTTCGGAGGATTGAACTCAGGACCTTGCACTTGCCAGGCACCTGGGTTGTAGGAGACCAACATATACCACCACAAAATATGCTTCTTTCATGTGAGGATTATCTTGAGCTGATTATCTCGAGAACCAAAAGACACAGGACAAACTATGAAACACAGAAGCAATCCTTTTATAAAGAAAATTTATATCTAGAGGAAATTTCCACCTACAAGAGTGTGTCCTTTTCCTTACCAGGAAGACAGGGATGCTCTAAATCATGAAAGACACTGACCAATGAAGTCACTATCTTAGGTGTATACAACAAACCTTAGTTTTATTCACTCTGTTTTTCCTGATCACCTTCCTGTAGCTTACTTTCCCAACCCCTCCTGTCTTCAGTGTAGCTGAAGATGGTATTTAAGCCTGAATGTTAAACTAACTCTGAATGTTATTCATTTCCCTGTGTATCTCCCACTATTATAGAGAGATAAGTTAGGTAAAAATATTACAGAAAGTCAGACAGGGCTAGGCCCTCTAGAGGGTCAGTACACAGGATGAAAACATATCACAACTATGGCCAGAGGTATATATGTTCAAGGCCAGGCCTCAAGGTAAAGGTGGGATGACCAGAGCTATCCCAACTCCCCCAAAAGATAAGTGACATCACCTAGTCCAATGCAGTTCATGTAAACACCGGTCACCCAGCTGGATGACAAACACCTACTCCTGATCCATCCCTTCCTAAAAAGCTCCTGTTCTTTCCATACACCCTTCCCACATGACCTGTTTTTTTTCATTGGATCAATATCATCTGAGCAGCTATACTTGCAATCTGATTGGTGGATCATAGTTTTGACCCACATTGTGCCCACCTTGTGATTTTATAACCACCTCATGATTTTGCTTTTATATAACTTCCTTTAAAAAAGTGGATTCAGGGGCCGGAGGGTTAGCTCAGTGGTTCCGGTGCCTGTCTCGCAAGCGTAAGGACCTGAGTTCGATCCCCGGTTACCACATATAATGCTGGGCATGGTGGCTCACGCCTGTAATCCCAGCACTTGGGAGGCAGAGACAGGAGGATTGCTGAGTTCGCAGCGGCTTGCCTGGGCACCATAGTGAGCTCAGGGCCAGCCTGAGCTACAAAGCAAGACCCTGTCTCCAAAAAGCAAAAAAAAAAAAAAAAAAAAAAAAAAAAGTGGGTTCAGGGGCCAGAGATTTAGCTCAGTGGTTCTGGTGCCTGGCTAGCAAGTGCAAGGTCCTTGGTTCAATCCCCAGTAACTATATACAACAACACCAGGCATGGTAACCCACCAGCAATCATCGCCACACACCACAATGCCGGGCATGGTGGCTCACGCCTGTAATCCTAACACTTGGGAGGCAAAGGCAGGAGGATTGCTGAGTTCCAAGTTTGCCTGAGCTACATAGTGAGCTCAGGGTTAGTGTGAACTATAAAGTGAGACCCTGTCTCTAAAAACAAACAAACAAACAAACAAAAAAGTGGGTTTATTGGCAACCCACTCTCAGGTCCTCTTCTGTCTCTCAAGAACTGTCTATCACATAAATTTTTTCTACTTTTTTTTTTTTCCTGAGACAGGGTCTTGCTTTGTAGTTCAGGCTGGCCCTGAGCTCACTATGTAGCCCAGGTAAGCCTGGAACTCAGCAGTCCTCCTGCCTCTGCCTCCCGAGTGCTGGGATTGCAGGTGTGAACCACCTCATCCAGCATTGTGGTGTGTGGTATTGATTGCTGGTGGGCATAAGTCACCATGCCTGGTATTGTTGTATGTGGTAATCAGGGATGGAACCAGGGACCTTGCACTTGCTAGGCAGGTGCTGCAAGCACTGAGCTAAATCTCTGGCCCAAATTTTTCCTACCTCTTAACCTCCTTTGTTCCTTAAAATTAATTCTCTGATTTGCAGGGGGGGGGTCACAAACTCAGCATATATGACATCCAGCAGGTTAAGAATTATATTAATTTCCCCTATATCACTATATATATCATATATTGTATCATATATATATATATGAGATACACATGTTCATAAATTTTCACTTGTTTTTCTCCTGTTAATAGGTCTTTTGTTGGGGGGTGGCCCTCAGCCTGGAACTTGGAAGAGTAGAGGGAAAACTGTTTTCTCTTTCCCATGAGGTATCATGGGTAGCCAAGAAATGAAGAAGAGCAAAATGTCCATCGACAAGGAAATAGTCTCTGTTGCTCATCTCTGAACACAATATCCTAGCAAACTGAGTTATAAACTCCTTGAAAAAAAAAAAAGCGGAGTAGGAAAGGTACTTAACTTCTCTAAACCCCCAGGCTTATTTGTAAAGTGAATCAAGAATTTCTCACATTTCCCAGGATGCTAGTTTTCTCTCGGTGTTTAGGGAATATCATAAGAAACAGAATTACACAAGAGAGACGCTGAAGTGAGGAGCTCTGCACTGCCTGGGGTGTGTCAAGGGAGAGGCAATATGTGTTCCCTAATGACACATAAGAGAAGCCATCTGCAGGGCCCCACTGGAAGAAAGTGATGTTGGGTAAACTCAGCAGCAGCTTGTGCACCCACAAGCCAGTTCCTACCAGTCTCCAGGGAACTCTGCCCTGGGACTTAGAGCAGGCCTCAGGCAAAGTACAAAAGTGAAATCTCCAGCTCTAAAGAAAGAGTGCCTGGAACTACTACTTTAATTCAAAAAGTGGGGTTGAGGGCTGGAGATTTAGCTCAGTGGTTCCTGCGCCTGCCTAGCAAGCACAATATCCCTGGTTCGATCCCCAGTAACCACATACAACAATACAGGGCATGGTGACTCATGCCCACCTGCAATCAGTAAGTACCACACACCACAATGCTGGATGTGGTGGTTCACACCTGCAATCCCAGCACTTGAGAGGCAGAAGCAGGAGGATTGCTGAGTTCCAGGCTTGCCTGGGCTACATAGTGAGCTCAGGGCCAGCCTGAACTACAAAGCGAGACTCTGTCTCAAAAAAAAAAAAAAAAAAAAAAAAGGTGGGGTTGAAATCCTGGTCAAACTATTCAGGTCTTTTTCTTCAGCAGCATGCCTGAAGAAGGGGCATGCTGCGGAAGGTGTTATTCATGATAACACCTTCAATAACCAAAGTTTACAGAGAGGGTCAAGGACAATGCTTTGCACCCCTCTGGAGTAAGCAGGGGTATTGGAGGGTGTTGCTATACTTTGGATCTTAAATGATTCCCCAAAGCCCATGTGTTAAAGGTGTGGTCCCAGTAGGGCACTATTGAGGAAGGGAGTTTTTAAAAAAGCTGGCACCAAAGGGTACACTTACAGTCCCAGCTATTCAGGAGCCTGAGGCAGGTGAATCACTTGAGCCTGGGAGTTCAAAACCACTTAAGCAACCTAGTGAGACCCTTTCTTTTTTTTTTTTTTTTTTGAGACAGGATCTCACTTTGTAGTTCAGGCTGGCTCTGAGCTCACTATGTAACCCAGGCAAGCCTTGAACTCAGCAATCCTCCTGCCTCTGCCTCCCGAGTGCTGGGCTGACAGGCGTGAGCCACCACGCCCGGCACTGTGGTATGTGGTATTGATTACTGGTGGGCGTGAGTCTCCCTGCCCAGCATTGTATGTGGTTACTAGAGATCGAACTCAGGACCTTGGACTTGCAAGGCAGGCGCCAGAACCACTGAGCTAACCCTCCGGCCCGAGACCCTTTCTTTAAAAAAAAAGGGAGACCTACTGGGAAGTTTGAGAAGTTTTAGATCATTAGAGATGTGCTCTTAGAAAGAACTGTGGGGCCAGTCTCCAGAGAAATGAGAAATTTGTTGTGCTGTAATGAGCAGCCTCATCATATGCCCAAAAGCAATGGAGCCAACAGACCATGGGCTGAAACCTCTGAAACTATGAGGCAAAGAACCTTTTCTTTCTGAAAATTGATTATCTCAGGTATTTGTTACAGTAATGGAATGCTAATGTTACTAATACCAGTGGTGATATGAACAGGGGTAGTATTAAAAACGGGTCAGTTAGACAGAGTTAATACACAGTCCGAGGAGGATTGGACCCTCGAGGAACTCAGCACAAGACAATGTGGACATCAGGAAGTCTGAAGGAACAGCCTCAGGATTGGGGCCTCAGTGGCCAGACCTGAGAGATAAACACCACCTTGAGATCTGACTACTGTCAGCACGCCCTGGTCCTGTGGGCCCAGACAGGCATCAGACACACAGGTATGCAGCTGCAACGTCCAGACCCATACTGCCCTCTGGTCCCCAAAATGCCTTTGTTCGTTTCACACACCCTTGCCATGTGACTCACTTCCCTATTGGATCAGTATTAACTCAGCCACTATATGTGTGATCCTATAGGTTGATTATAGTCTGACCCACATTGTACTGACACTGTGACTTTGCAGTATGAATTACCCCTGACACATGGCCTCAGTGGCACCTTCTCAGGACCATCCTGGAAGCCCATGAGCTATTCTTCTCCTTATTGCAAAAGTCTGCTAGCTTCCTTTGTTTCATGACTTCATTCCTTGATGTTGTGAGACCACATATGACATCAGGCTCGAGGTTATATTTTTTTCTATATCAACAACACCCTTACTGGGCATGATGGTGCACACCTGTAATCCTAGCACATGGGAAGCTGAGGAAGGAGGATTGCCATGCATTTGAGGCCAGCCTGGGCTACATGGTAAATTCAAGGTCATGCCGAATTCCATAGCAAGACCTTGTCTCAAAAAACAAAACAAAACAAAATCACTCTAGAGATAAAGCCATGCTCAGAATTAATTATGATGAAACAAATCATAAAGCCTCAGATTTCCTCTCTGCACGGTGTACTGTGCACCAGCCTGGTGGCCAAGTGCAGGTATAGTCTTGGTTTGTAGAGCATCAATCCCCCAGTCGCTTGCATTGTCTTTCCTTTGTGTGGTAAGGCAGCACCACTCCATAAGTGAACGCACGCAAGATATAAGTTTACAGCTTGCTCAGAACCGCAGTATTCATTTCCATTGTGGGAAGCTGTAAGGCACATTGTTTTATTGCCCAGTTCCCAAGAAAGGTGCCTCTGATGTCAGGGCCCCAAAGCACTGCTGGGATAACAGAGCACTTCACCACAGGGCATTTTATATTTATTGTCTTTTCACCACTTACAATAACACATGAGGTAGAGTCTATGTCTGTCTCATCCTGTGGATGACAGAACAGGTCATATGGAGGGGTGTGTGTGTGTGTGTGTTTGTGAGAGAGAGAGAGAGACAGAGACAGAGACAGAGAGACAGAGAGACAGAGAGAGAGATTTACCATTACAGATAAAAGAATTTGAGAAATCATTTTGCTGGAGTTCTTTCTTTCTTTCTCTCTCTCTCTCTCTCTCTCTCTCTCTCTCTCTCTCTCTCTCTCTCTCTCTCTCTCTCTCTCTTTCTTTCTTTCTTTCTTTCTTTTTTTGATGGTACCAGGGATCAAACTTAGGCCCTTGTGTTTGTAAAGTAGGCACAGTACCGCCTGAGATAAATCCCTGGCCCTTTAAGGTTTCATTTTACAGATGAGGAAACAGCCCAAAGAGGCCAAGCCCATGACTGTGATCACACAGTCAGGAAGTGACTTTGGGTGAACACATGTCACCATGGCCACAAGCTCTCTGGGAATCTGTAGCCTAGCTTTCCATGACTGGAGGATCTGTGTCCCCCTCAGATATGCTAACACTAAACTATGATTTAAAAGAAATAAAAAGATATTTTGCTCTTTTTGTATCAGATTGGGGAAGGCAATGAAACTTGGAACAGGCAGAAGCTTGCTGGACCTTAACTTTCCCCTCAGAATACCCGCCAGGTGCTTGATCAAACTCAGGACTTTGTGCTTATGACGCTGGTGCCAGAACCACTCAGCTAAATCCCCAGCCCACCTTTACAGGTGACCAAGGTGTCAGAGAACATATCTAAAACCAGATCTATCCCCAGCTATCCCAGAAGAGGCTTGTAAACTGAAAAGCTTTGCTCTCTTCTCCCTTCCAAAACACCACCCTGACTAACCAGTGAGGTTTGTGGTCCCCTCATCCCCATCCAGAGCCTGCCCTCACTTGAGAACCCGCCTTCCTTCCTGCTGAAATCGGTGTCTCTTGCCAGACAGGAAAGACTTTTCCTAGGACACATTAGCACACGCTACTTTCCCCAAAGCAGAATGACTTCGCAGGAACAAGATAGGGGTCTCTGGCCTTTTCCCTCCTAAAGGTCAACTAAACAAGACAATGCCTGTAAAAGTACTTTGCAAACTGCAAATACCAGGGACTCTCCAGTGCCCTGAACCCATTTCCTGCCTCTTCAAAATCGCAATGAAAAGAGAGACTTCACTGGTGCTGCCTCTGGTGACACAGACTTTCCAGCCATAAAACCCAGGTAGTTTTCCTGGCCCACGATTTCTGTGGGTGACTTCTTGCATGAGAGATGAGATTAGAACCACTGCAGAAAAGAGACCACAGGCTGGGCTCTGGCCAGCTAACACCAAATTGCCAGCAAACGAGCTGAACTGGGAGATGGGAAGAACTGTGTTCCATCACGAGGACCTCCCAGTGGATGGTCCCGGAGTGCTGGTCCACAGTCGGTTTTTTTTTTTTTTTTTTGAGACAGGGTCTCACTTTGCAGTTCAGGCTGGCTCTGAGCTCACTATGTAGTCCAGGCAAGCCTCGAACTCAGCAATCCTCCCGTCTCTGCCTCCCAAGTGCTGGGATTACAGGCATAAACCACCACTCCCGGCACTGTGGTATGTGGTATGTGGTATTGATTGCTGGTGGGCGTGTGAGTCTCCACGCCCAGCATTGTATGTGGTTACTGGGGCTCAAACTCAGGACCTTGAGCTTGCGAGGCAGCGCTGGAACCACTGAGCTAACCCTCCAACCCCCAAAGTCAGTTTTAACACAGTGACAGCTTCTGCTCCTTGCCCAGGCCACACTGTGCTCGAGCTCCATAGCAACCTGTTCTGTTAGGATGTTTTCAGTTCTTTTCTTTCACTTACGCATTCACTCATCCAATAAACAGGTATTCAATTCTTACTCCACAGCTTCCTGTGTTTAAAAAACATCATTTTCTGGGCCAGAGATTTAACTCAGTGGTTCTGGCACCTGCCCCACAAGCACAAGGTCCTGAGTTCGATTCCCAGTAACCACATACAATGCTGGGCATGGTGACTCATGCCCACCAGCAATCAATACCACATACCACAGTGCTGGGCGTGGTGGCTCATGCCTGTAATCCCAGTACTCAGGAGGCAGAGACAGGAGGATTGCTGAGTTCCAGGCTTGCCTGGGCTACATAGTGAGCTCAAGGCCAGACTGAACTACAAAGTGAGACCCTGTCTCAAAAAAAAAAAAAAACCCACATCATTTTCTGCCGCCATACAGTGAGGACAGTTTGAAGGTAAACAGGTTTTGTTTAACTACAGAAAGTAAAAATATGCCTATTTCTGTTGCATTCTTCTTTCCTCTCCCATATTTCAGAGGTCACTTTGGGGATATCTTCTGCTTCTAGGAAGCATCATGCTCTTGAGAAAGCACTATTTTCAAAAGGTCTTCATGCTCTTTTTATTATTTTAATTTTTTAAGGTTTAAAGAAAGGAACACATGATCTGTTGCATGCTAGCCATTCAGTCTACTACTGACCTACATCCTGGCACTTTTGTTTTCAAAAATTAACAAAACACTTGTGGCCTTTGATTGCCTCAATTCTTCCTGAGCATATTTTTAAAGCTTTAGCATATATTTGCACTTAATTTCTTTTTCACTGAGGTTAAGATTTTTTTTTTTTTTTTAGACAGGGTCTCACTTCAGGCTGCCCCTGAGTTCACTATGTAGCCCAGGAAAACCTCAAACTCAGCAATCCTCCTGCCTCTGCCTCCTGAGTGAAGGGATTATAGGCATGAGCCACCACACCCAGCACTGTGGTATGTGTTACTGATTGCTGGTGGGCATGAGTCACCACGCCTTGTATTGTTGTATGTGGTTACTGGGGATCCAACCAGGGACCTTGGGCTTGCTAGGCAGGCGCTGGAACCACTGAGCTAAATCTCCAGCCCTGAGGTAAGATTAATATACCATGAAATTATCCATTTGAAAGAATATAGCTCAATAGCATTTACTATATTATGTTGTACAACCTCACCTCTATCTTGCTCCAAATAATTCTCATCCCCCCAAAAAGGAGCCAAATTGCGCTACAGCCCCATCCCTTTTAAAATTTTATTTTGAGATACAGTCTCATTAAGTTGTGTAGGCTGGCCTAGAACTTTTTTTTTTTTTTTTTTTTTTTTTTTTTTGCTTTTTGGAGACAGGGTCTTGCTTTGTAGTTCAGGCTGGCCCTGAGCTCACTATGGTGCCCAGGCAAGCCGCCGCAAACTCAGCAATCCTCTTGTCTCTGCCTCCCGAGTGCTGGGATTACAGGCGTGAGCCACCACATCCGGCATTGTGGTATGCGGCGTTGATTGTTGGTGGGCGTGTCTCCATGCCCAGCATTATATGTGGTTACCTGGGATCGAACTCAGGTCCTTGTGCTTGTGAGGCAGGCGCCGGAACCACTGAGCTAACCCTCCAGGCCTGTCCTAGAACTTTTGATCCTCCTGCCTCAGCTTCTTGGGTAGCTTGGATTACAGGTTTGTGCCACTGTATCCAACTTTAGATGTCTGAATCTTAAATTCCCCCTTTATAGGAGAAAGAAGAGAGACACATGATAGGGGGAGGGTAGGGAATTTTAAAGGAGGAGGAAATTATTTTTTAAGGAGAAATGAATGAGCCCCTCCAGAAAAGAATGGCCTGGGACAAAGTTCATCTGGGCTCTGGTGTGGTGTTGGATTTTTTAATATCTTCCTTGATTAAGAAAAGTTTAGTAAGAAGTAAAAGGCCATTGTGTTCTTTGACAGAGATAATCTTCAGGCAGGTAACGGAACATCAGAGAAAGGTGATCTTCACACTGCCCGAGAAACAGAATCCAAGACAAGGGAAGGTGCTGGGGTGGTGTCAGAGAGCCCTTCCCTCTGTGACTCTTTTTCCAGCTCTGCATCTCAAAATGCCACACTTCAGGGTGCCACTCTCTGAGCCCCAACAGTGGCATGCTGCTGAAGGAGACCCACATGGTTTACGTACTTGAGTTTCCATTTGAAACTGGCATAAACATCGAAGAGGTTTTCATTATGAAGCCTGCCATTAACGGGACTGCCACAGACAGTGTTCTGCAGAATCAAAGAAGCAAAACATAGCACAGACACAAACTCGAATGGATTTGACTTCCCCAGGAAACTCTAACCTGTAGAGAATGAAGATTATATCTTGTCTGTGATAGGGCAGCAGATGCACCGTTAACATGCTGTCTTTAATAAATAAGAATGAGAGAATTGCATCTAGAACCATTTTCTATACTCACTGCTCTAGCCCTATTGCTTGCCCCTGACTCCCCTAATTCTCAGGCACAAAATAGACAGATTCTAGCCAGCACAGCAGTGGGCTTCTATAATCCTAGTACTTGGGAGACTGGGGCAGGAGGATACCTGAGCTCAGGAGTTCAAAACTATTCCAGGGGACATAGCATGATGCTCATCTCAAAAACACAAAACCCTCCCAATTTATCTGAGGTAGGCAGAAAAACCAAATGTTTAGCTGAGCTTGGTGTAAGTCCAGCACTCCACAAGGCCAAGGCAGGAGGTGCACAAGTTTGAACCCAGCATGAACAACTTAGTGATTTATTGAGACCCTGTCTCAAAATTTAAAAAAAGGGGAGGGGGCTGGGAATGTAGTGCTACCACTGAGAAACAACAGCAATAGCAAAAACAAAGACAATAAAAGAGTGGTAACATACCTCACATCTATAATCCCAGCCCTCAGGATGTTGAGGCCAGAGGATTGTGAGCTCAAAGCCAGCCTGGAGTGATCCTAAGCCAATCATAAGCTCAAAGCCAACAAGCAAACAAACAAACCAACAAGAAAATCCTCACCGTTTTAATAATGAATCAAATGATTTGGTCATGTTCTAAAAAGGCTGCTGAAACCCACCCTTCCCTGGCTCCTCAGCACCATCTAATGCAGCTCAGGGAGACAGACTATGTGGGCAAGGTCATTGCTGCTATTTTGGGCACCAGGCCAGTCAGTTCATGCAGATAGCAGACACAGGGATGGTCCAAGAAGCACTTTGAGGCACCAGACAGCTTTGTACCGTCAGACTCACCGAACATGAAGTGGAGAGAGGTTCAAAGAGTCCTCATGAGTCTGGCATGGTGGCACACAGCTGTGATCCCAGGACTCAGGAGGCTGGCGAAGGGTGACTGCTGTGACGGTAGGCTAGTGTGAGCTACACAGCAAGTTCAAGGCCATCCTCAACTACATAATGTGATTCTGTCTCAAAAAACAACAAGCAAAAAAGAGCTCTTCATGAGAAATGCCCTCTTTGTCCTTGTCTAGTTAAGACTTGATGGATGTCAAGTCAGAGGCAACAAATCTGTCTCCGAGTGCCTGGAAAGTCCCACAATGCTCCAACAGATGCTCCCTATTACAGGTGACATGTTACATCTGCCTGAGCTGGCCCTCTGGTCTCACTCAGTAACCAGTTCCGATGTGACCATCTTCCCTGGCACTGCACAGCACCATGGGATACTCAGGGCTACATGGCATGCTAGGTCGGTCTGATGCCGTGCCCAGTTCTGTCTTCTTAGCCACAGGCGCCCCCCTATAGGTGTGCAGCCAGGCCTTCACTGCAGAGGGCAATGGCAGGCCTGGGACTAAACTGTGCTGTTTTTAGCATCTGTTCTGATGAGATGAGTGCGCTTTCCGTCCTGCACCGGAACAGACAGAACTGCAGCTCCCATTTCCTAGTGCTCACTGCTGAGTTCACACGCTGTTAGCTCTCCTTTTCTCTTGAGCTTCCATCAGACTCAGCTTCCCCCAGGGTGTTGGAAAAGCGAGCACAGCGTGAGAAGGCGGCTCACTGGCTGGGGAGGTTGACGCTGACCCAGGAAGGCTTCTTCCTGGGAGACTCTTGCCACCCTAACTTACTTTCCAGGTGAGGGCTGCTGCTACCACAGCCGTGCCATCCAAGGCTCTCAGATCATGGCTTAGGCCCTGGTGGCTCCAGATCTTCCCACCACAGTGCTCCAGGACCCCACCATGGTGCACTGACCTGCACTGCCTAGCAGACCTGCCCATTGTATTGCAATAGTGGCAAAGGAAAACTCTCCCCTCAGGGCTCGGATCCTCTGTAATATTGGAGTATGTAGTGCTGTACGTACAGTGCTGCTTTGTGAGTTTCTCCTACTACCAAAAGTCTGTAAGATAGATGTGAGTGTCCTTTGTTTTTCCCAGGAGAAAAAATACTCACTAGACATCTTTTAAAAATAATATTTAAAGCCAAATGTGGTGGCACATGCCTCTGGGAGGCTGAGGTAGAAGTTTAAGTTTAAGCCCAGCTGGGAAATTCAGAGACTTAGTGAAATTTTGTCACATAATAAAAAAACACAAACAAAAGTTCTGGAAGCTAGACATTCTGGCATATGCCTGTAATCCCAGCACTCAGGAGGCTGAGGCAGGTGACTTTTATGAGTCTGAGGCCAACCTCAGCTACATAGTGAGACTCTGACAAAAAAAAAAAAAAAAAAAAAAAAAAGATCTGGAAATGTAGTTCAGTGCAAAGGGTCTGGGTTCAATCTCTAGTACCATAAATGAATAAATGTAATAAAATCAATCATTAAGCCTGAGGGTTTAGCTCGGTGGTTGCACGCTTAGCAAGACAGAGGCCTGTATTTAATCCCCAACACTAACAACAAAAATTAGGATGAAATTTTTAAAAAAAAAAACAACTTTTTTTAAGCAATGGAGAAGTACAGAGAAGAAAATATTTAATAGCTGACATCCTTACTGCTCAGATTATCCCTGTTGATAACAGACAATAATTAAGACATTACATTAGCAATAATGAACATAGTTAGAAATTTTACATGAAAGAATAAAATGACTACCAATAGCTCCTGTTCTCCCCCTTCCTAATGGTAACCACTATTAATAATTAATAGTTTTCAGCCTGGTATGGTGGCACATGCCTGTAATCCCAATACTTTGAATTGCTGAACCAGGAGGATTACAAGTTTAAGCCTAGAACAAACAATTTAGAGAGACCCTGCCTCAAAACAAAACATTTAAAAAAGGGCTGGGAATGCAGCTCAGTGTGAAGGCCCTGGGTTCAAACCCCAGTACCACAAAAACTCAAATAAATTAAATTTTGATTTTTTCCTTTCACAAACTGTATATTTTTTTAAAAGGAGAAAAAATGGGGCAACACGTGCAACAGTATATTCTGCTCACTTTTTTCCCCTTTGAAGAATATGCTCTGATATTCTTTCCCATCTACTGACTTTCCAACACATGGATGTGTCATATTTTATTTAATCAGTGCCCCCCACTAGGTAGATCAGTCTGCTTGTGATCTTCCTGCCTTAGCCTCCTAGAGTGCTAGAATTACCTGGTTAATCAGTGCTCTATTTATGATATAACATCTTGGCTGGGCAGAATGTGGTTCTGTATTTGTAATCCCATCATCTTGGGAGTGTGAGGCACAAGGACTGAAAATCTGAGGTAAACCTGGCAACTTAGTGAGAGTCCCATCTTAAAGGGAAAAAAACCATTAAAATGGCAAAACAAAAACCAATACCCAAATAAAATTTCTTCTCTCTCATCTTTCTAAAGACTATTAGGCTCCCTAACCCACTTGAAATGCTATTCAACAATAAAGAAGGAAGGAGCCATATTTCATTCATTTACTCAAAATCCTGCAGTTCCAAAGATTATTCTGTCTGGGCCAGAGCATTTGGCAAATACAAACACAAAGCAAACCATCAGCAAAGCTGGGATGGGGCAGGAGTGGGATCAATAAAGTCATTTTCAGTGGACCAGGATGAACATTACTTGCAACAATCAGGAAGGGCAAACACTGACAGTCCCTGAGGACTCAGTCCTGTGGCGTATGGTGACATCTCCCTGGGTGACATCAAAACAGCACTGTTTCACACAGAGTCTTCAGACTGCTTCCCAGGAGACTCCCATCCCTGGAAAGTGCTTTATTTTATTCATAAAGGGTGCAGTCACCACAACTTCTGAACCCATTGGGCCAACATATCTTCCCATCTTCAAGGTGCCTTGACAGCAGGCCAGTCTGAACAAGAATTTTTTTTTTTTGAGACAGGGTCTCGCTTTGTGGTTCAGGCTGGCCTTCAACTCACTATGTAGCCCAGGCAAACCTGGAACTCAGCAATCCTCCTGTCTCTGCCTCCCGAGTGCTGGGATTACAGGCGTGAGCCACCACGCCCGGCACTGTGGTATGTGGTATTGATTGCTGGTGGGTGTGAGTCACCACGCCCAGCATTCTATGAGGTTACCGGGATCTAACTCAGGACTTTGCGCTTGTGAGGCAGGCGCCGGAACCACTGAGCTAAATCTCCAGCCCTGAACAAGAATATTTTTAAAGATTTCACAAGGAAAGAGACTTTTTTACTTTGTCAAATTCTATTTTACCAGGAAATTGGGGTAGTTGGGTCAAACAAACTGAAACTAACCCCAGGTGACCTCTGTTCACTCTGTTTTGGGCTTATCTGCTAACATTCTCAGACCCAACAGGAAACATTGCTGCCCAATCCTTAGAGCTGTTGGGATAACTAGCTGGGATGAATTATGACTGTCAAAAACCTAGGGGGGATGCTCCCACTGATCTAAACTGGTATACATATGTTTATCTGCAAAGACATGATTAGAAAAATGTTTACCAAAATGTTAGCCTTGATTCTCTCTAGGGGTGAGATTTCTGGAGATTTAAATTATTTTTCTTAGTTCATTTCCATATTCCTTGGGTTCATTTTGTTTTCTTTACAGAATGATTTGGGATGGGGTTTATTTTTTTAAAAAAAAGCTGTTTTGGGGGCCAGGTATTTAGCTCAGTCGTTCCAGCATCTGCTTGGCAAGTGCAAGGTCCTGAGTTTAATCCCCAGGGCAAACACATAGCACAATACCAGGCATGGTGATTCATGCCACCACCAATCAGTACCACACACCACAATGCCAGGTATGGTGGCTCACGCCTGTAATCCCAGCATGTGGGAGGCAGAGACAGGAGGATTGCCGAGTTCTAGGCTTGCCTGGGCTACATAGTGAGCTCTGGCCCAGCCTGTACTACAAATTGAGACCCTGTCTCAAAACCAAAAACAAAACAAAATAAAAAGCCAGCCATTTTTCAAGTGAAATAATATATAAAAAGATAATGTAGGGCCGGAGGATTAGCTCAGTGGTTCCAGCACCTGCCTCGCAAGCACAAGGTCCTGAGTTCGATCCCCAGAAACCACATACAATGCTGGGCGTGGAGACTCACGCCCACCAGCCATCAATACCACATACCACAGTGTCGGGCGTGGTGGCTCATGCCTGTAATCCCATCACTTGGGAGGCAGAGACAGGACGATTGCTGAGTTCAAAGCTTGCCTAGGCTACATAGTGAGCTCAGAGCCAGCCTGAACTATAAAGCGAGACCCTGTCTCAAAAAAAAAAAAAAAAAAAAGATAATGTATAAAAAGAAATAAACACTTAGTCAGTGGTAGATGTTACTATGTAAAAAAATACTAGGAAATGATGACTGGTTTGATTCCAGAAAATTACCATCTAACTATATCCAAAGCCCAATCCTCGGGAATACTAGCTTTGGAAGTGGATAGTCCTAGGTTTGTAGTTCTCTGTCTTCATTTTTCTTCTCTGCTTCTTTGTTAGATGCTGCACTTCGAGGAAAACACTTTGCCTCTTGTAACCTTGCTTCCTCTTCTGCAAAGTAATATGCTCTCTCCCTCTATTCAATTGCCTAAATTCCCCATAACTCTCCAACTTTTCCACTTCCAGCTGTCCTCGAAACAGGAAATACCCAGAATTCTGGCTGGCCTGGCCACTTCTGGAGGAGGAGAGGAATTTATCTTTGGCAGTGGCCTTGCTTCGATCTACAATATTACCCTCCTCTCCCAAAGGCATAAGAAGCTTGTATCTCTTCCACCAGCCTGCATGTTAGCATATCCCAGCACTTACAGAAGAAACAAAAGGCCTTTAGCTCTTGGTGTGGTGGTAGTACATCCCTTTAATTCTAGCTACTCAGAAAGCTGAGGCAGGAGGATTCCAAATTCAATTGCCTGCAATTTAGTGAGACCCTGCCTCAAAAGAAAATAACTGGGGAAGTGGTTCAGTGGTAGAACATTCCTGGGTTCAGCCTTAGTACTAGAAAGAGAAAATTAAAGATCTTTCATTTGATGAGCCCAGCTCAGTGTATGTTGAAGGCTCTCTCCCTTGCTGCCTGACCTACTGAATAAAATCAGCCTTACCACCTTTAATATATGTCTGGTTCTGTTTGACACACGGAAGGTGAACTTTGATGTTTATAGGAAGGGACTTCACTGGGTGTGGGGGCGCACCACCACACCTGAGTCCCAGCTACTTGAGAGACAGAGGTGAGAGGGTCACCTAAGCTCAAAGGTTCAGGGTTAGCCTGGGCAACACAGTAAGAGCCTGTATTAGAGAGAGGGGGGGGAGGAGGAGGAGGAGGAGAAAGAAAAAAATAGCCCATTGCAGGTAGAATGAGGCTTATCAAAGACTGTAACAACACCTTTGGTATGACAGAGGAGCTGTCTCTCTAAAGTTGAAAAGATTTGCATTTATCACTCAGAGAGGAGTATGTGTGCAGAGAAAGGCCACAGCAGTGCAGCCAGAGGTACTGTGTGCCATGGCAAGCTAGGTGCTACTGAAAGTGCTAAGAGGGTTGCCATCACTGCCTCAACCTTACACACTTTGGAAAACCTTCTTTAAGAAAAGAATACAAGTGAGGCATCACGGCGCACATCTCCCTGGGAGGCTGACGCAGAAGAATCATAAACTGGAGCCCAGCCCAGGTAATTTAAGAGATTTAGAGAAATGCTGTCTGAAAATATTTAAAAGGGCTGACCATAGAGTTTGGCGTGAAAGCCCTGGGCTCAATCTGCAGTACTGCAAAGGGGGTGGGGGTGGGGGGTGTACAGGTGTGGGATTCAAAGTATGGATTACTTAGACCTTTTTTTGGTAGCACCCCCTTTGAGTTGGCTTAAGTGAAAAAGAGTTGACATTTATGACAAGGACTCACAGTATGTCATAAAATCCAAGGATAGGACTCTACCTGGGCCAGATACATATTGCAACCGGGAGCCCAAACACCAGCAAGGCTCCCACCTGCCATTTCTACACCCGCAGATGTGCTGTGTTCTCCTCTTTGGCAGGTCAGCTCCATCTGCCTTCGAGAGCCATGGGGTAGAAACCACAGCCACCTACACCTCTTCTGTCAGCACACTGCAGGCCAGCCCCCCAGTGCCTACCACAAGGGTCCAGGCCTCTGACTGACAGGCTTGAGTCACCTGTCCACACCTAGACCAAAACCTGCGCCATGGTCACCAGGAGGCAACTCAACCTGTAATCAGGACAAAGATGGTCACTCAAAGGGGAGAACTCACTGTGCTCTGAGGAGCGGCAGACTTAGATGTCTCCTCCTCTGTCAGCCCCTGACTACAGAGAATTCTAGTGCAAGCCCTATATGACCCTTTCAATTCTGGGATACACAGTAAAGTACAAAAAAATAGGTGAGATTAATTTTATTTTTTTTTTTTTGAGACAGGGTCTCATTTTGTAGTTCAGGCTAGCTCTGAGCTCACTATGTAGCTCAGGCTAGCCTCAAACTCAGCAATCCACCTGCCTCTGCCTCCTGTGTGCTGGAATTACAGGCGTGAGCCACCATGCCTGGCAAGGTGAGATTAATTTTAATGACACACTTAAGACTAACATATCCAAAATACCATTACTTTAACATGAACTCAATATAAAAAATTAAATATTTTATGCCCCTGTATACACACTTTCTTCAAAATCCAGTATGAGAGACTGGGAGACAGCTCAGTGGTAGAGTGCTTATTCTGAGTCCCTAGTAGGGCACAAGAAGAAAAGAAGAAATGCAGTATATATTCTATACTTGTGACGTCTCACTTTAGACAAACCACATGTCAAATGGTCAGTAGCCACGTGGGCAGGTGGCTGCCACTGTGGGCACACAGGGTGAGATTTCTTGGCTGTGATTTGATTTGTGCTGCTATGGGTGGGCAACACAGCAGCCCAGTCTCCAGGGAGCAGATAAAATTCTCCTGCCTAATACAGTTGCCATTGTTGTGTGTCGGCTCTTGGGCTCAGATAAATGGGCAGGACTAATTATCCCTGGCTCGCCCAGTGCACAGAGCCAAAGCCCGCTTGCTGCCAGACTGCAATTACAGAGTTCTTTCTTTGATAGGCTCAGAATTAATGTCTTTGTACTTCCTTTATTCCAGAAATAAAATTAAAGCCATATACACAAGGCCATCAGAAACCTGCCTCTATCAGCAGACTGTTGAAGCTTGGAGCGAAGGTCATTAGACTGGTTTTCTATGGAGCCCATGAAGCATCAGGAAAACAGATGAATGTCAGAATATTAGCTTCTCACTTGCACTTCAGCTCAGCCTCCCAAAGATAATAAATGAATTTTCTCCAAAGTATGTCTGCTTGCTGTACAATGTTCTATTTCTGCATAAATAGTCTCTATGAGCCATATTCTTCTCTTCTGTAGAGAAGATAAAGACAGAGACAGAGAATACAGGTTAGGTAATCTATCCATCTCTAAGCGTCTGGTTCATGCCATCTTGTTTATAGAGCTTTTTAAGGTGTGTTTTATTGCAAAGACCAAATGACTTAGAAATCTTTTCCATTCCCTCTTCCATTCTGTCTCCCATCATTACACTTGCCTAATAATTTTTACCTACGGTATATTTAATATTTATGTGCTAGCATGATGCCAAGTGATTACAGATATTATGCCATTTAATGCTCACAACAATTCCATGGGTAATAACACAGAAGGAAACTGAGGTTTGAGATAGATTGATATGCCCCACATCATGAGCTACTAAGCAACAAAACCATGATTTGGATTCAAGTTGTGCATGACTCTAAAGATTGTCCCACTGAGGTCTAGGGCTGGAGATTTAGCTCAGTGGGGCTGCTGCCTGCCTCATTCAGCCCTAACCCAGCTGTTTGGAGTTCAATGCTTGGTACTGCAAACAAAACAAAACACCCCCGCTGAGGTCTGCATAGAGTTTGGAGTGCATCCAGCCTTGTTTCACAGGTCCAGTACTTCTTCTACCAGGGGCCTTCTGGTGGTGCTGGATGTCTGAGGACAGAGGACCCTGGGAAAGGGATCACTGAGAGCAGGGTTGGAAGGTGTCAACCTGTGGCTCCTTTCAGTCAGACACATAAGGACAGATGTTTAAGTGCCAGGGGAGTGGGTGTGAGGCAGCTGAACAGTCCCAGCCCAGAAGGGCTGGACTCTGGCTCATTGTGCACAAGTTCTGTCCTCATTCAGTGGCCTTGATCAAACCCCTGGGCTTCCAGCACTGCAGAGATAATAGTTCTTCTGCCAGGCCTCCCTAGGGACCTATTTGGAGTAACTAGTTAATGGTTATATACTAGTTTGAACAGGCAAAGGGTCCAATAAAATCTCTCCCCAGGCCATTTTCAAAGGCAGAACTGAGTCCCTGTTGATTAGAAATGACAAAGGAAGATCTAGCCCTCTTCAGTTTTATTTTGTTAATTTAGCTATTTGGCAATAGCAAGGCAGATAGGAGAACAGCATCGGGTCTGCACTCACCAACAAGCTTGACTCTGAGAAAGGACCTCAGTGATGTTCTTAAAGCCGAATTTAATCTTGTCAACCCTCAGACAGAGTGTAGGCACTAAAAAGCTATTTGTTGGGGCTGGAAATTTAGCTCGGTGGTTCTGGCACTTGCCTGGCAAGCACAAGGTCCCTGGTTTGATCCCCAATCCCCGATAACCACATACAACAATACCAGGCGTTGGTGACTCATGGCCACCATTAATCAGTACCACATACCACAATACTGGGCGTGGTGGCTCACACCTGTAATCCCAGGATTTGGGAGGCAGAGGCAGGAGGACTGTTGAGTTTGAGGCTTACCTGGGTTACATAGTGAGTTCATGGCCAGCCTGAACTACAAAGTGAGACCCTGTCTCAAAAAAAAGAAAAAAAAAACTATTTGTTGAATAGTAAATGCAAGAATTTGATATTTGCTTGAGCACCTACTACTACCAGACAATGGATTACAAATCTCAAGATTTAAAAAGCTATCTCCCTGATGTCAGTATTTGGCCCAGGGATTAGGAATGTGACCATACTCGGCATATGGGTTTCCTTGTCAGCCAGGGCACTCATAGCAGTGAACCCAACTACTTCTTTACTGAGTAATCCTGCTAGCTAACCATCACACGATTCTCTTGTGATCCTGGATTACCCTTGGAGGTGGAAATCCTCATTTCCCAAATACATGGCAAGTAATTTCTGAAGTTATTTCAATAACAAATATAAACAAAAAAGTATGCAGAGTAGTGTGATCTTTAAAGAACCATGTCTACTCCACAAGTCGGGAGTTAGTAATTTGCCAGTGAGAGGTCAAGTTATATGTTTATCACATCCTGCTCAGCCCTAACCCAGCTGTTTGGAGAAATATGAAGTATGCAGGTTTCTATAGAATTCATCAGGCAGCCAACTAGCTGGTTTCAAAACTGGATGGACCTTCTTTTTTTCTTTTTTTTTTAGACAGGGTCTCACTTTGTAGTTCAGGCTGGCTCTGAGCTCACTATGTAGCCCAGGCAAGCCTCGAACTCAGCAATCCTTCTGTCTCTGCCTCCCGAGTGCTGGGATTACAGGCGTGAGCCACCACGCCCGGCTCTGTGGTATGTGGTATTGATTGCTGGTGGGTGTGAGTCTCCCTGCCCGGCATTGTATGTGGTTACCAGGGATTGAACTCAGGACCTTGCGCTTGTGAGGCAGGCACCAGAACCACTGAGCTAACCCACTGGCCCAAACTGGACCTTCTTTAACCACTGAATGCTTTAATTTCAGAAGAGATAAACACAACAGAAGTCATTCTCAGACTAGCCTTCTTTCCACCCATCTTTCATTCATTTATTCTTCTTTTCATTTATTAGAATCAATTGAGGGCCTACTATATGCCAGGGACTGTTCTGTTTATCAGCAGAGCATGAAAAAAACAAGACACCTGCCCCATGCCCTGAATTTATGGGTCAGTAACCCCTTTCCTCTCACCAGTGGAAGCAATAGGGCCGAGTGTACTTCAGATTCAGTTTAAGGTGTGACTGCCTTTTGAGCTGGTCCTCCAAATCACTTGTGTTGATTTATTCTTTCAGCAAATATTTACTGAGTAACTAACTACTGAGCTACTTTGGAGCAATGCAAATATGTGGTAGTATCACTGTCTAGATGAAAACATAGGAGAGGAAAAAGCCTTTTCTCTCTACCCTCTTGAGTTCAATGGCTGTGCTTCCTGATAAGAGATTAATAAGGGAAAAATAAACAGAAATTTATGAACACATGCATCGTGCATCCCTGGGGGAAAACTCTGTGATGAGGACTTTGAAGAGGCTAGACCCTGGGCTTACAGAGCATCTTTTTAAAAAATTTTTATATTTGCTGGTGCACGTTTTCAGCCCATAATGATTACATCCATCATGGGGAGATGGCATGTACACAACACATCTTTGCTCTTTTTTCGCCCTCTCCCCCTCTCCGCTTTCTGTCCTCCCTCCACTTCATGGTCCCCTTCTCTTTTGTTTCATATTACCTATTTCTTTTACAGAGCATCTTAAAAGAGGAAAAACACATTTTTAGAAAAGTAACAAGACAAAGGAAAAAGGTCGCAAGCTTTTTAGGACAGCAGATCAAGGGGATAACTACAGGGAAGAGAAGGTCTGGTTAGTGAGGTCTGTTACTTAGTTTCTAGTCTGCAGTCGTCTCCGTTGATTAGCTTCCATTCCCCCTGGGGAAGCGGGTGCCTTTACAAACTTATGCCCTGGCTTTAGGCAAATAGTATGGCAGAGAGTCTATCTTCCATCCACTTCTCAACTGTCATCAGCTCAAAATAATCCTTATGCCAAGCACGACCTATTTGTGGATAGTCTATTATTATTTTTTTTTTTTTTTGCTTTTTGGAGACAGAGTCTCGCTTTGTAGTTCAGGCTGGCCCTGAGCTCACTATGGTGCCCAGGCAAGCCGCCGCGAACTCTGGATAGTCTATTTTGATAGCCTAAAATAACAAACACTGCTAACACAAAGCATTTATTAAAAAAAAAAGACAACAAGATAATATGAGGCATGAAATGCCACAAGCAGACTAAGGAGCACTGTGAAAGCTCAGAGTAAAGTGGCAGTTTCATGGAGGAAGGAAGGAAGTGGCACTTGAGGATGATGTACACACATCAAATGAAAGGAGGATGGAGCATATGAGGATGGAGGCCAGAATAAGAGGAACTGATGTGTTCTAATTCCAATGTTAGGAAAACACATTTATGAAGGTGAAGACTTCAAATGAACTTCATTTATTCATGTGAAGTTTTGGAGCAACTTTTGTCCTCAA
Source organism: Thryonomys swinderianus (assembly GCA_004025085.1). Taxonomy (NCBI): domain Eukaryota; kingdom Metazoa; phylum Chordata; class Mammalia; order Rodentia; family Thryonomyidae; genus Thryonomys; species Thryonomys swinderianus. The sequence continues at coordinate 25,128 of PVIC010010576.1, forward strand.
TTCAAGTGAACATTCAAGGTCAACCTACAGTGAAAAATCAAAAGAGTAGAAAATTGCTCTTTATCTCATAAATCCACTGTGGAACTAGCTGCTGGAAGTATGGTGTTGCTAATAATGCAGAGGTTTTATTAAGCTTTGGTGGAAGAGGACCAGTGATGGATTACTGATGTCTGCTGCAGGTACAGGCATCACCATGATCAATGCACCATCTCTGGGTTAAGACCAGATACCTCAGTTACCTAAGGAGAGATGCTGTGTAACAGCAGTTCTTGAGCTGTGTTAGCAGTAGACCTACTTGCTCACAGGAAATCTTACCCAGACTTCCAACCATCAGAGTTGAGCTATCCTCACTGAAGCAGGGAATTGAGGGGTCCGGGATCTCTCCCACCTTCCTTCCTCCTCACTTGCCATAGGACCCTTGGAGCATTGGCTAAAATAATTGCTGCTTTATCAGACTGTTGCTTTCTTTGTGACAGAGGCTAGCATGTGCCAAGGACAGACTGCAGTCACTTGTGCATATTAGGTTCCCCAAGAGGGATGACATTAATCACCATTTTATTCCTGTAGGACCTGAGGTCCACAGAGGCTAAGCATTAAGCCCTAGGCTCAGGACAGGTGAGATCAAGAACTGGTATATTGGTACAAATTCCCCAATGTTATGTGTGATTGTGAGATGTATATAAAATGTATCAGTAAAGAATTCAATTAAAAAAAAAAAGAACTGGGACCCAGGGCCGGAGATTTAGCTCAGTGGTTTCCGGTGCCTGCCTGGCAAGCACAAGGTCCTGAGTTCGATCCTGGTAACCACATACAACAATACTGGGAATGGTGGCTCACGCCCACCGGCAATCAGTACCACACACCACAAATGCCAGGTGTGGTGGCTCACACCTGTAATCCCAACACTTGGGAGGCAGAGGCAGGAGGACTGCTGAGTTCAAGGCTTGCCTGGGCTACATAGTGAGCTCAGGGCCAGCCTGAACCCAAGACCCTGTCTCAAAAAAAAAAAAAAAACTGGGACCCAGGTGACTGCCCTTTAACTCAGGTGAGGATGCCACTGGTCTGTTCTGTGGCACCGCAGGTCTAAACACTAGAAACTTCAAAGAAAAGATCTGAGTATTGGTTGAAATGAATGCAAGGCCAAAAGGAACAGCTCTATCCTTCTGTCTGAAATTCTGCCTCACCCATGTATCATTTTCAACAAACTCCTTTGTCCTTGACACATTCGAGGTCTGAAATCCTTAGCAGCTCAGGGCTCTAGCACAGACTCCAGTTTCTCGACACTTTATGCTATTTGCAGGAACTGCAGCATAAAACTGCATAAAACTCTTCTGTTTCCTTTGTGAACCCTAAGGAGAGTCTGTGATTTTTCTTTGGAGTGGAGCACAGGATTGGACTGCACAGGGCTGATGTGGACGGGTGGCCCACAAGCAGGTCCACAAGGAAGGCATTTTGCAAATTTCAGAGCAGTTTTTCTATCTGCCAAACCCAGCTTGCTCCCTGTCACCACCACTCCATCTAGCTTGGACTTCTGCCCAGAACCCCGGCCTCTTTTCTCCTTCTCTACTCTAGCCTTGGAAGGTTCCTTCCATTTCCCACTTTTCAGTACTATAGATCTCACCAGGCCACTCCCTGGTTTAAAACCCTTCAAGAGCTTCCACTGCGCTTAGTAGCAGTGCAAAGAGAACTTACTTGTGAAAAAGTGTGCAGTGTATGCGTGTGTTTGTTTGTGTGTGTGTGTGTGTGTGTGTGCATTTATGGTTTCTCCAAGGAAGCAGGTCTGCAATATTTAAACTGGAATATGACATTAAGATAGGCTCCACTTGCTTCTTAGTGGGGTGTATTTCTTTATTCACAACCATTTATTTAGGTCCTGGCTCTTCCACTGAGGGATTGATGTCACTGGATGTGCAAGATGACACTCCTTGGACACAGAACAACATGAAGTCTTCTCAGCTACATTTGAGAAATGACAATCCTATGGCATGAACCAAACACAATGAAAAATAATAATAAATGAGTGTCATATTATGTTAAAAGTCCTGACAGAAGCTAAAAGGCGAGATGCCTACATTTCTCAATCACAGCATAAGGGTGACTTGGGGGTCACTCAAAGGGCATCCCAGCATGCACCAGGAACCAGCGAGTCAGGGCAACAGTAAGCCAAGGTGTCACTGTCATCCTAACAGTGGTGCCTATGCCCCAAGTCCTGGAGCTTCTCCCAAACCATGTCTCTGCATCTTAATGGTACTTTCTGAGGTTTTCCTCCTTAGGGATCAGTAGGCATATTTAGTTTTTTTAGTTATATATTTTTTAAATAACCAAATAAAATTACATCACATAAAACATTTCAAAATTCTGAGAATATAAAAGTAGCCATAGTCGGGCCGGAGGATTAGCTCAGTGGTTCCAGCACCTGCCTCGCAAGTGCAAGGTCCTGAGTTCGATCCCTGGAAACCACATACAATGCTGGGCATGGAGACTCATGCCCACCAGCAATCAATACCACATACCACAGTGCTGGCGTGGTGGCTCATGCCTGTCATCCCAGCACTCAGGATGCAGAGACAGGAGGATTGCTGAGTTCGAGGCTTGCCTGGACTACATAGTGAGCTCAGGGCCAGCCTGAACTACAAAGCAAGATCCTGTTTCAAGAAGAAAAAAAAAAAAAAAAGTAGCCATAGTAAAGCTTCTCATCACCCTGTGGCTCATTCTGGAAGCAACCACTGTCAACAGTTCCTGGAGATAGCCTGTGTGTATACAGGCCTTCAGGCTTGGGACTCTTATTTTCAGGCAAGCAGCGGAATTCTGAAATTCACAATCACCATGCCTGGTTTTGTGGGTTGTTTTTTTTTTCACCTTGCTTTTTTTCACTCAGTAGTTTATCTTGAGACCCAGTTTCCTTGCATATGCCTGAACCTAACATCTTTGTACTGAATTACACTCCCAGCCCTTATATTTGGAGACAAGGATTTGCTAAGTCATAAAGTTACCCTGGCTGGGCTCTATCTTGTCATGTCCTGCCTCAGCTTCCCAGAGTGTTGGGATTGCAAGTGTGCACCATCACACCTAGCTAAGGGGATTCATGAAGGGCTGAGAGACTTGATTCGGGCTACACTTGAACTGACTCCCTTGGGGTTGCAGCACTGGGCTCCTAACCACACAGGCTGACCCGGGAGTTCAATTTGCAGCAGGGCAGGCCCAGTTAGTCTATATCAGCCTTCTGCACATCACTCACAGACCTCTGCTTATTTTTAAAGCTTTAAAAAGTTCTTGGATTACAGAGGAAATACCCAAATATATTCCTGGCTGGACACAAGGTCAAACAATGCAATTGAAATAAAAGCCCTGTTGAGTCTCCAAACCCAATCTTATCCAGAAGTACCCATTGTAACTAATTTGGTATTTTGTAAGAAATGTTGTTTGTGTTCTCTTTTCCACATAGGACTATATCTTACACACTTTCTAGCCTGCTTTTTCATTTAATGTTTAGTCTTGGCCTTATTTCATTCAGTGTGTGTAGATCTACTGAACTCTTTATGACAACAATATTACTGTTCTATTAGATGAGTGTACTATAAGGATTTTCCTCTTGATGGATATTTAGGTTGTTCCTAACTTATTATCTACAAAGCCTTATATGAAATCCTTACAGAAATAAAATAATATCTGTAAAATACTGAAGGGGAATTTCTGAGGTAAAGGATATACACAGTTAAATTTTTAAGGGATACTCTAAAATGACCCTCCAAAAAGAAATTTCTGAGGTGTCTACTAGGCAGGAACAGGGTAAGTTGAACAGGACTGTGATTTTTGAGATGGTCAAAACCTGATGTCACTGTTCACATCCAAAAAGAGGCCTGCAAACATGCAGGATAATGCAAACCCCGAACAATAGTTAAAGCACTATCTGTCCAGTCATCAGGAACCGGGGCAGGGTCAGAGCACGACAGAGAATTTGCCAAGGGCCCTGCTTCAGGCTGGTTCCTCTGCCCACTCAGCTCTGCTGTGCTAAAGCCAGGCAAAAGCATCTCAGAGACCTTCTCTGCCGAGCAGTGCTACACAGAAAATGGTGTTTGCCTCACTGTAGGCCCAGGAGGCTGCCATTGCCAGGCCCTGTGAGCAGACTGGTTAAGTGCACTGACTTTGATGTGTTCATTCCACAGAGCTTCTTTCTGAGTCACTCTGCTCCTGGTTTATGATGTAATAACTGATTTATTCAAGTCCTCCAGCCTTCCAACACTACCCTTTCCATCAGTACCCAAGTAAAAGGGATTCTTTCCCCACTTCACGGCCTAGGAAAGGGCAGTTCCTTGCGCAGGATTTCTGAGGAGTCCAAGGTTGTTAGTAACGTTTCCTGGTCACCTCTTGCCCTTACTTCACGCTCTTGAATCGCTGTGGGTCTCTCTGCTCTCTCCTCTCTTCCTATGCTCACCATCCCCCCATCCCTTCTCTGCGGAGCCTAATGCCAGTGACTATAATGAGGTTTGTGAGTGAAAGAGAGAGGTCACAGCTCTGTCCCCCATAGGAAACACTGCAGTGGATGCCAGGCCACACTCTTGGAAAATTCCTCAGTCTCTAAATAGTGGAGGAACTGCTGGTTGAACTCCACAGGCCCTGGCCTTGTGGCAACTTGTGGATTTGCCTCTTCTCTCCCAAGAAGCCCCCCTTTCATCTCTTTCATTCAAGTCTCCTGAGAATATCTCATAAATTCTGTTGCTTCATTTGGTCCAGCCATTTACCTTTCTCGGCATTGCAGAGTTCTTAATAAGCTCCACCTGTTTAAATCTGTACTATGCTACTTGCTGCCTGTCTGACCTTCTGCAAATTACTTAACCTTTCTCAGCTCCCATTTCTTAACAAATAATGAGAGTTAACTTAGAATGTATTGAAAGCAGGCAGTAAGTTAGTTCATATCACATCCAAGAGAATCTGTGCTTTCACCAAAAAAGTAGTGAGTGACCCAGGAAAGCCTACCACCACTCTAGATATCCAGCAGTTGGGTTTTAATATAATTTTTTCTTCTGCATTTCTGTTGTAAGGAAGCTTCCTTTCAGCCTAACGCCTTAGAGATGTTGCTTATAAAATGCTCCATTTCCCAGGTTTCATGGGAACATGCAGAGGCTCTTGGGTAATTCAAAGGCATTTCACTCAGGCCATAGCATGGAGGTGAAGACCAATTCATCTCTAATGTTCTGCTCTCCTCCCTGCTTCACACCCATGGCACCTCCACCCATCTCAAATTCAAATCAGATATTTGGAATGCATCCTTCCCTAATCCCCCACCTTCACTCCCTCAGCAAGCCCTCCTGGGTTTACCAGAAATTTCTCTCATCTGGACAACCACCTCCACTGCCCTGGGCCAGGCCACCACCCGCTCTCATCTGGGCCACTGCAGCAGTCTCCTGATAGGCCCCCCTGCTTCACCTCTTGCTTCCTTGCAGCCCACTGCCTACTAGGACAGCAGACAACACTGAAAGCAAACCCGGGTGGGGAGTGTAGTGCAGAGATGGAATGCTTGCCTGACATGTGCAAGGTCTTGGGTTGAGTCCTTAGCACCACCAAAAATAAACTTAAAATGTATTGGAGCATTTTTCTTTCTGCTTAAAAGCTACCCGTGCTTCCTGCTGCCTTCAGAGTGAAGCCAGGCTCTTTGGCAATGCTGTCAATCTGCAGAGTCCCACCTCTGGGCGCCAGCTCCTGCATCCCTCACACGCAGCCCTCCCTCCTCTTCCCCAGTACACCCCATTCTGGCCTCGGAGCTGGCTTGTCCTGACCTCTGTTCTTGGTGGGGGGAACCAGGGGTCAAGCTCTGGACCTTGTGATTGCGAGGCAGGTGCCAGAACCACTGAGCTAAATTCCTGGCCCACCTGCAGCTCTTTGCAGCTGCTGTTAGATCTTCCCTGACCACTGTCTAAATGGATGCACTTCTCTAACTCTTCTGGGCCATGGGGCCCTGTGTATTATCTTCATTCTTGCCCTCTGCTTATCTGTTGTCTTCTCTCTGGAAACACACCTAGCCCCATGAAGGCGGGTGCACTGTCTGCTCTGGCCCAGACCCTCATACAGTATGCAGTTCGAAGGATGAGCAGATGGGAATGGGTGACTTGAGGGAGATGAGAGGAAGCCTGCAGGTCAACATGTGCTCTGAAGAAATGCTCCACAGTAGGCTACAAGGGAGCTACCTCTCCCCACACCGAGGTAGGTGCAGATCTGAGTAAGGAGCAAAGGTCCTGAAACCCCAGGGGCCTCTGGTGACCTCTTGAGATGCAAAGACAACATCTCTCCTTCCAATGACTCTCAGCCACCCAAGGACAGAGCTGTTGCCTCCCATGATTTCCATGCAGCTGGTCTCTTACACCTACCCAGGAGCCCACCAAGTTTCCATAGCAACAGAGGGCTGCTCCAGAGACCACATGGGGACATCTCCATCTCCATCTCCTGGTGCTTCCGGCTGGAGAGGGAGAAGTGCAGGTGCACACCTGTGCTCCTGCTGTTTCTGACGCTGGCCTGTCCTCATCACTAGGCGCCTCCACCCTCACCTCACTCTCTCCTGTGAAAATCCGAGAAACTATTTGCTTCAGGGTCTTCTTTGTTTTCTCTTCTGGGTGTAGAAGGAGAAGGAGGGGTGACCTCATCACTCCATCCTATCCAGCCCACAACTGGGTAGAAAAACAAGGATGAAGGAGTCCCCAGTCACTTCTAGGTTTCTAGGTTGCCTCGTGAAGATTTTCTTTCTAAACATCTCTTTGTTAGTCTCACTAGTCATCCCAAGGAGTTTGTGTCTGTGACAGATTTTTGTTGTTGTTGTTGTTGATTGAAAAGAAAGAGAAAAGAAAAAGCTGTAAAGAAGCAAAATCTGACTTTTATACTCTGGCAGCCAAGAGCCCTTCAGGAAGTTGCTATTATTTTTCAAAATAATGACAAGAGCACCTACCACTCCTTAAGTGAGTATGTGACATGCATCTCCTCTCAAAATCTTTACAACCAGTGCCGGGTGTGGTGGCTCATGCCTGTCATCCCAGCACTCAGGAGGCAGAGACAGGAGGACTGCTGAGTTCGAGGCTTGCGTGGGCTACATAGTGAGCTCAGGGCCAGCCTGAACTACAAAGCGAGACCCTGTCTCAAAAAAAAAAAAAAATTTACAACCACTTATGGAAAAAGGTATCAGTCATCCCTACTTGTGTGTAAGGAAACTGAGGTTGGTCATTCCTTAGGTCTCATAGCTGCTGAGAGAGGAGAGGTATAACCTGAATCTTGGACATTCAGACTCTGAAATCCAAGCCGCTGGCCACTGCTCTGTATGAGGACACACAAATAGCTACATGGAAGGACATATTTAGATTCCCTATCTCTAGCCCAGCCAGTCTCCTAGGCCCTCACGTGTCTCCCTCCTGACCGCAGTGGCCAGCACTTGCTGGCTTTGTCCCCAGTCCTCATGCCACATCACCCCCGCAGGGATTTGATGGTAACTTGCACAAAGTGGGAACAAAGGCAGCATTTTTAGCCCCTTCTTCAGAAATCTTGACTCCTCACCGCAGGAGCAGCCTCTCGGATAGGCTGTAACCATGGCAACTAGCTGCTGCTCTCAGTCCAATTATGGCAGCCTTGAACTGCAGGACTTCTGTGCCCATTTCCGGCCCACCCTCCCCAGCCTACCAGCCCAGCCCCTCTGACCTTGGGCAGCTAGCTCTGAATGCTTACACTTTCTAATTACAGCTGCCTTTCAGTTCTCTGCTCCTCTCTGCAATCTTTGTGATCCCTATTGAACTTCCCCTCCCACCAGCCTGCCAGCCCCACCCAGCCCCCAGCTCTTTCTCTGCAGTTTGTGAAGCGGTGCATGTACATCCAGCCCAGCACTCGGCTCACTCACACGCCCCGGCAGGCCCACAGCACGGACACACAAACTTCCAACACTCTGGATTCAGTGACCCACACTGGAAGGTGGTTTCTGCCGCAATTGTGACTCGCAGTGGGTCTAGAGGCCTGGTTCCAAGGCAGCTCTTTGTACATTCAAGTCTTCATTCAGGGACACATGAACACTCACTATGTCCTGGCACTGGGGATACCACTGTGAACGGGACTCTGCATTTTCCTGGGGAGGAGAAAGGGGGATGAAAGGAAACCGGTAAATAAGCAAACAGACGAAGAGAATTTTGGGTCCTGGTGAGACAGTGAAGGGAAAGGAGCATGGGAGCTCCAGCAGGAGGGCCATGCTTGCTCCGCTCCCCACTTCCAGTAGGACACACCCTAGGAAGGAGCAAGGAGGAGGCATTTGGTGCCCACTAAGCACCTGTAGATGCAAGTGGCAGGAACCAGGCTTCTGCCGGTTTGGGGGGGAAAGTACGCTAGGCTGTGAGGTAGTATAGGCTCTGAACACAGAAGTTCCCAGGGTTCTGTCACTGTCTCCTCTCTGATCAGCTTCCTCCCTCCCGGATTCTCCACTTCCAAGACCAAGACAGGCTCACTGCCTCAGGCCAGAGGGTCCCATCTGGGGACTGACCAGTCAGCACTGAGGATGGGGTCACACAGCCCAGGCAAGCAGGCTCCCCGGTTCCTCGCTGGCTGGCTATGGTCGGGGAAGCCCAGGTTGCAGGGCCCAGAGAAGTGAGACCATTTAGTGTGTGCCCTCCGCTTCTTCCCGCTCCCACTTGACTTCGCTTTCTCACCTTTGCAGTCTCACCTGTTCCTGAGAGGCGCCCTTGTGGCCCTGGCCCAGTGCAGGCCCGGACTCAGGCCCACCCTCCGCTCTGGAGGCTTCTCTGTCCACCTCACCTAAGCTGATCCCAGGCATGACCAATACTACTAGACTGCTGTGCACAAAAGATTTTGTTAAAGGTTTGGTTGTGACAGATGGGGACACCCACAGCTTAAAGGTTAATTTAGGCTCCACCCAAAGCCTCCTTATCCATGGCTTCTATCCCCTGCTCACACTAGGGATGGTGGGCTGTTTCCCCTTGGCCTCTACCTGTACCTCCTCACACAAGCCCCCAAAAGCTTTGTAACTTTCTAAAGCAGAGGTATTCAGGCCTTGGCCTCCACCCAAAGCGGTTCTTGAGTCTATAAAAATGCATCAAGGTGATTGGCTAAACAAAAGACTCTTCATTCTGATCCTGCAAAGGACAGAAGAAGCTTTAGAATGATAGTTATTTGTTTAACCCACCTACTATCGAATTCTTTTTTTTTTTTTTTTTTTTGATACAGGGTCTCGCTTTGTAGTTCAGGCTGGCCCTCAACTCATATGTAGCCCAGGCAAGCCTGGAACTCAGCAATCCTCCTGTCTCTGGCTCCTGAGTGCTGGGATTACAGGCGTGAGCCACCACACCCGGCACTGTGGTATGTGGTATTGATTGCTGGTGGGTGTGAGTCACCACGCCCAGCACTGTACGTGGTTACCGGGATTGAACTCAGGACCTTGCGCTTATGAGGCAGGCGCCGGAACCACTGAGCTAAATCTCTAGCCTCTACTATCGAATTCTTAGATAGGACAGGAAGTGGGTGCAGAGGGGTCATCCAGAGACTCTGGTTTGGGCCTATGATAGAGTGTTGTCTCTCTCCATGCGGAAACCCTGCAAGGTTGACTGTGTACCTTCTATGTGTATCCATACTGGGTCTCCTTTGGGGCTAGACTGGGGCCACATGCTCAGATCTCTCAGGCTTTGCCTGACAAGGCTCAGCAAACCACACACTAGCCAGTACCCCAAGGGTAGGAAGGCAAAGGAGGAACAAGCAGCTGCTCCCAGAAGATGGAGGGTGGGACAGCTCGGCAAGAAGGATGCAGACTCCCTGCCCTGAGAAGAGGAAGAATGACATGAAAGGTGGAGGCACAAAGCGTGAAGCCCCTGGAGAAGTTCAAGCCTGTACTTGCATTTCCAGGGCCTGCCCTGTTCCCTCTCGGTACTGTGTGATCAGCAAGAGCTAAAATTCTAACAGAGCTGGTTTCTGCTCTCAGTCTCCCTGGTGAGTCTATCAGGCTGCGAGGATGACAGTCATCTGAGAAGCTGTGTCCTTACACGTCTCCAGTTGCCTGCAGTGATTTCCATAAACAATTCCGGGCCTCTGCAGCCTCAGAAAGTCTGCGTGGGGTTTGGTCAGCTGACTCATGTGAGCGCTGGTACACAGGGCTGAGAGGCCGGGAGGCAGGGCACGGAAAGCAGCTGTGATGCTGCATTATTCTAGTTTCCCTCTAAGATTTCAGAGGAAGAAAATTACCAAAATCTTGGCATTCTTTCCTTAGAAACCTGGTTTCTCCTCCCTGTCATCATCAGCATCATCTCTTGCCATGTTAAAGATCGCCTCGGTGGCTTTGTACATTCTAGGCCAGCATGTTCCAAGCGAGGTACAGGCCCACCCTCCCTTTCATGGACTCAGCCTGGTGCCTGCACCTGCTGACAGATTCCTTCTGACTTCGTGATTTCTGAGTCAGTTGTAGGCTGCTTCTCAAATGCATTTCACTCTGAATCTGGGGAGTCTGTGTGGAGCTCTTTTGTTCATATCTTTCCCTTTTTACAAGAGTAGAGAACTGGATAGACTGAAGAAACCGCAGAGCAGGAACCAGGTAATCTTGTTTGGGGATCTTGTCTCAGCTCCGATAGGGTCTGATTTTGAGCAAGCCATGTATATCTTATGGCTTCAGTTTCCTCATCTGCTGAATGCCTGACTCAACTGGAGTTTCCTAAAACCTCAGTCATTCTAGGGCTGGGGATTTAGCTCAGTGGCTCTTGTACCTGCCTTGCAAGCATGAGACTGTAAGTTTGATCCCAATATAAAAAAAATTTTTTTTCATTCTTTCTTAGGAACCTTCATCTGTGTGTGTGTGTGTGTGTGTGTGTGTGTGTGTGTGTGTGTTGCTGGTGATGGAACCTAAGGCATGGCACATGCTAGGCAAGTGCTCTCCCACTGGTCTACACCCTTGTGTATCACCTGTACTATTATATACTTATTTTTTGAAGATTGAATTAGCGGGCCGAAAGGTTAGCTCAGTGGTTCCGGCGCCTGCCTCGCAAGCGCAAGGTCCTGAGTTCGATCCCAGTAACCACATACAATGCTGGGCATGGAGACTCACGCCCACCAGCAATCAATACCACATACCACAGTGCTGGGTGTGGTGGCTCACACCTGTAATCCCAGCACTCAGGAGGCAGAGACAGGAGGATTGCTGAGTTCGCGGTGGCTTGCCTGGGCTACATAGTGAGCTCAGAGCCAGCCTGAACTACAAAGCGAGACCCTGTCTCAAAAAAAAAAAAAAAAAAAAAGGTTGAATTAGCTTTTTAACTTGGCTTCATGCTAAGCAATATACCCAGAAAATCACATGTGTTTTTCATATTTAGTTTTTCTTTCTTTCTGTGTGCAATTTTTACTACTATGCACTAAAACATTTTTTTTAGTTATGTTCATCTTCATGACCCCCTAATCCATGCTGAATCCCATGCACATAATTCATTCTCTAGGAAACACTGACCTAGAGGATCTCTTCAGTTTCCACATGTCTTTACTCCTACTGTGAATTCTAATAATGTCAAGAAGGAAAATGCAACTTTAGAAGGGGGGGAGACAAAAAATACGATCTCTGAGCCAAAAGGCAACATGACCCTTAGACAAGATGGTTGTGATTCACAGCTTTTTCTTTTCCTTCTCCCACTGTAATTACAGACCCCAATTCTAACTGCCCTACCCTGAGTCTGAGCGGGTCCTGCCCACCGTCGTTCTCTTAGCGACCCCCAACGGCGCTCACACACAGTCCATCCAAGGCTTCTCCCTGTTACCTGGCCTGCACAATGGTGGCGGGATTGCTAGGCCTGGCCAGAAGGGCCCACACCCACCCAGTGACAGCTCTGCCAGGGATTCTGAGGGTGGAGCAAGCCTTGCTTTGGTTGGCAGCCTCTTCCTTGGGTCCCTTCTCCCCCACTGATACCTGGATCTATTTGGATGACATAATCCAAGAGACTCATGGTGATTCTTGGCTGGCAGCGCTCTTCCCTGGGAAGAGATTGGAAAGCTAGTGAGCGAAGCCGGACTTCTCCACCAGGGAGAGAGATAGCAGAGTATTTCCAGAGTGAAAGAGCTTCTCCAGGGTCGGGGACCTAGCTCAAGTGGTACTGCGACTGCCTTGCAAGCACATGGGCCCAAGTTTGATCCCCAGTGCAGTGAGACAATGACCAATAGGTTATAAATCAAGTCACCCAGGTTGACCTTTCACTCAAATCTGATCATCAGAATCATTTGAAGAGTTATTAAAAATAAAGTTAACATACCCATATGCTATTACCCAACATGAGGTATTTACTTATGAGAATTGAGAACACATTTATAGTAGTTTTATTTATAATAGCAAGAAATAATCCTGAGCCAGGTATAGTGGCACACACCTGTAATCTCAGCCTTTAGGAGGCTGAGGCAGGAGGGTCACTGCAAATTTGAAGCCAGTTTATAAAGAAACTGAGGGCAAGATACCTGCTTACTACAGCTATGGTATAGGCAACAAAACTACTTAGCCCAACTCTGATTTATTATAACTATCTCATTCTTTGCACCTTTAATTTGTTTGTTTATTCATTCATTCAAACAGTCAAGAACAAATAAGCATTGTTGCCTTCCCGGTGGCAGGCATGCTGCTGGGCATGAAGTCACACCCACCACCCTCTGCGAGCGGACTGCAGTGAGGAGTGCGGATGAGTCACAGAGGTTGCAAAGTGGCTTTACCTCTGCCTTGTGGACTTGGGGAGGGACGGGGGTCCTAGGGCACTTTTAACCTTGTTATCCAGGTGGTTTGGGGCAGGCAGGAGCTTTATGGTTGCACAAGCATGACTAAAGCAAACCTCTGTGTTGCTCACTTTGGGAATTCTCCAGCAGTGAGCATCAGTAGCAGGCCATGTTAAAAATGGGTTAAAATCATTATTAGATTATGAATAATTCACCAGGCACCCCTGTTACCCATTACATTTTGTTCTACATAATTGCTTCCTGGAAGTCTGCTCCCAGGGCAGGGAATTGGGAGTATCCATGAAATTGAATATTTCTGCTTCTGACAAGTAAATTTAAACAAAATTGTGAATTAGTTTCAGTCTACTGCTACCTGTCCTCTTTGGGTTGATGTCACTAGTCCTTTTCCTTAGCAAAATAAATGAAAAAAAAAAAGAAGAAGAAGAAGAAAAGATTGCACTTTTTGAAAGGGAAATCAGCCTCTAATCCTAAGTAGTCTCTAGGACCCTAAGGCCGGTGGAGAAGCCGGAACAGGGGAAGCTACACGAAGGATGTCTGAGTCAGACCACAGAATAAACTCTGCATGGTATGCAGTAAAAATGGGAATGAACAGGATAATAAGAGCAATTGTGACTTTTATTTTTCTATTTTTTTATTTTTATTTTTTGAGACAGGGTCTCACTTTGTAGCTCAGGCTGGCCCTAAGCTCACTACGTAGCCCAGGCAAGCCTCGAACTCAGCAATCCTCCTGCCTCTGCCTCCTAAGTGCTAGGATTACAGGCGTGAGCCACCATGCCCGGCTGCAATTGTGACTTTTAAAAAACTCACTTGGGCTGGAAATTTAGCTCAGTGGTTCCGGCACCTACCTCGCAAGCGTGAGGTCCTAAGTTCAATCACGATAACCACACACAATGCTGGGCGTGGAGACTCACGCCCACCATCAATCAATACCACATAGCATGGTGGCTCACGCCTGTAATCCCAGCACTCGGGAGGCAGAGACAGGAGGATTGCTGAGTTCCAGGCTTGCCTGGGCTACATAGTGAGCTCAGGGCCAGCCTGAACTACAAAGCGAGACTCTGTCTTAAAAAAAAAAAAAAAAAAACAGAAAAAAATTCACCCATCAGTAATTCACCTGTTTAGACAGCACATATCAGTGGTTTTTAGTGTTTTTTACAAGATTAGGCAACCAAACCAGGCGTGGAGGCATTCACTTGTGGTCCCAGATGTTCAGGACGTTGAAGCAGGAGGATCACTTGAGCCCAGGAGTTTGAGGGGAGCCTAGACAACATGGGAAGACCCCTGTTTGTGTTATAGTCAGGTTTTCATCACTGTGAGAAAATGCCTGAGAGCAAATAACTGAAAGGAGAAAAAGATTTATTCTGGCTCCTGCTTTCAGAGGTTTCAGTCCATGGTCAACAGTTTTTAGTTTTCTGAGTTTGTCTGAGACAAAATACTGTGCGGAGCATGTGGCTCACCTCAAGCCAGCAAGAAGGGGCAGGGCAGGGCAGGGCAGGGCAGGGCAGGGCAGGGCAGGGGCAAAGTCACGTCCGAGGGCAGTCCCCACGAACTAATTCCTGCAGCAGGGCCTCGGGTTCCCTCCAAGCCCCAGTTGCCCTTCAGTTGTGGATCCAGCAGCGGGTGGATCATGGAGGAGGTCAGTGCCTCACAATCAAATCGCCCCCAGAGACCTGCCTCGCAACACCGCTGCTCTGAGCATGGGGCTCTCAGTGCTTAAGTATTTCAGATCCAAACTGTAATCCTGACTCTTCAAAACTAATTAATTTTTAATTGAATTCTTTATCGGTACATTTTATATACAGCTCACAATCACACTCAACATTGTACTAATATGACACAAGTTAATTCTCATTTTTACCCATATCCCTACCCACACCACAACACCTCACCCCCACATAAATATTCTTTCTTTTCTTTCCAAATCATATTTATTCTTTCCCCTCATTACTTTCCCCTACCACATTCCCTTTGAATATTTCCTATTTCATAAAATCTATCATACATTCTAGAACTGATTTACATCTACAGGTTCTCATACCAGAAAAAAGATACAGTATTTACATATCTGTGATCTACTTATTTCACTTATTAGTGTGTCCTCAAGATATATCCATTTCCACATAAATGAATGAAACTTGTCATTTTTATGGCAGAGTAATACTCCATTTTATAAAAAACCCACATCTTCTTTATCCAGTCTCCAGTTGATGGGCATCTGGGTTGTTAAAACCAATTAATTTTTAGAAAACTGTAAAACCATCTCCATGGTCTAATTCTACAATATCTCTACCATGTCGAAAGAAACCTCATTCTTTTAGCAACTGCTCCTCAGCCACTGGTAACCAATAACTTTTCTGTTTCTATCAATTTGCTTATTACGGACCTTTCATATAAACAAATCAGGGAATATGTTACCTTCTGACTGACTGGTTACTTCTGCAGACTGGCAAAGATCACCTGTGTGGTGGCATGGCTCGGTATTTCATTTTTCTTATCATTGAATAACATCTCATTGTATGGGTATATCATGTTTTAGTCATTTATTCATCAGTGGTTAGACAGTGGAGTTATTTCTAATTTTTGGTTCTTACAAGTAACAACATTCAGGTACCGGGCTTTGTATGAGCATGTTTCAGTCTTCATGGTACATAGCTAAGCAGTGGAATTGTGGGGTCATTCAGGACCGTATCATTTCGGAGGAGCTGCTTTTCCACAGTGGCTCTACCACTTTACATTCCAACCACCAATGTACAAGGGTTCCACCCTTCCCTAACAATACCTTGTCTCCCTTATTTCTATGTGATAGTAAGAGCTAATGTGAAAACCTATTCAACATTCCTGGGTCCATGCATCATTCCTCTTGGGTAACACACTGGAATACGTGAACTGGAACATTCTTAAGTTCAAATGGTTTGAGTTAAAAAAGAAAAAAAAAAGGATTTGTGTACTTTGTAGCTGAGAAGACAGCGGGGGTCGCTTATGGCCTCCAAGGGTGAGTTATAGGCATGAGGGCTTCAGAGAGAAACCCTCACCCTCCTTCCCACTGCGTCTGCCTGTGCTCACTCCAAAGTTACTCCGCCTGTGGCAGAACCAGGACGTCTGGCAGGACTCTGAGTCACTCCCAGAGCAGTGACTCCAGGGACAGGGCCTGCCCCTCCCAGCATGTGTAAGCCACACCCCGCCTGGTCTCCAGCGTCCAGGAAAATGAGGTCTAATTGTTCTCCTCGCTGTCTCCCTCCCTACCCACATCCGGCAGCCAGACCAGGAGAATGGATGTTTATGGAGGAGAGGGGAGGGACATGTTGGGTAACCAAAAGTAATTGCTACCAAGCACTTACTTCAAGGAAGCACCCGAGTGAGTAACCTCGGAGAGGTAAAAGGACATCTGGGGACGGAAGGGACCTGAAATCAACCCCTGAGATTCTTCTCCGTGGCTAAAGCCAGCCCTACTCTAAACAGCCTCCCTGGGGAAACAGAGGACCCTGAGCACCTTGAAAACTCAATGGGCACTTTTCAAATTACAGGGCAACACCCAGAGCCCTGGGCAGACCCAACATTTAACCTGCTGACTGCCCTCTGTCATTTCTCTCCATGCCACTGTATTTTTTTCCAGATGAGTGCAGCAGAATCTGTTTTAGAAAATGGAGGAATCGCTTCAGTAATTAGAAGCATTTTCTTCACTCTGTGGGCTGTAAAATCTGAGAAGTGCTCTTGAGGGGCTTCAAAAACACTTTGCGAGTAAGGTTCCACCAGATACTCGAGCCGCACATTAAAAAAGAAGAAACAAGCAGAATCCTAGTGTGGCAGAGCTGGAGGGATCCCTGGGGACCACCCTGCTTTCTCCGGTTATTCTGCGGGAGAACTTGAGCCCTGAGTTGCAAGGGACCTGCATGGTCCGGAGGATGACAAGCAGCCAAAGTAGCTTTCCAGCCCCACGCTCTGCCCCTTCTCTCCTGAGAACAGAGAAAATCAGAGCTCTGGGCCCATCTACAGGCCTCAGAGTGAGGTGCTAAGTGAGCGCACAGACCTTCCGGTTTGAATTCCCTCTTTTTGGGCATTACAGAAACGCCACCTAGGTCGCCTGAGGGTTTGCTGAAATCAGCGCTGCGGGGACTAGAATCCCGCTGTGCCTCACAGCCAGCAAAGGAAGCATTTTAATGAGAGGCTCTGGTGAGAGAGAAGGAGAGTTCTTTAAAGTAAGCCACACGGGAGGTGCAGCCATTTTTAAAAGTGGCCTCCAGAGCTGAAATCCACAGGCTCTCCCGGAGTGCTGGCAACCCGGTGTTCCTGGGCAGGAGAAATTCCAGGAGCAATCCTGGGCCTGCACGTGGACTGACTCACCTGGGAAGGGACACCTGCTGGGAATACATTTTGGATTCTTTCTCTCTTGCAAGAATTTTTAAAATTTTTATTTTTAGTAGTGCATGTTTGCAATCTCTAATGATTACATTCATCATGGGAAGTAAGTACCTGTACATAACAATTTTAATTTTTAAATTTCCCCTTCATCTCTCCTCCTTCCTCCTTCCATCGTCTCTTGGTCTTCTTCCAATTTTTTTTTTTTTTTTGAGACAGGGTCTCGCTTTGTAGTTCAGGCTGGCCCTGAGCTCACTCACTATGTAGCCCAAGCAAGCCTCGAACTCAGCAATCCTGTCTCTGCCTCCTGAGTGCTGGGATTACAGGCGTGAGCCACCACGCCCGGCTTCTTCCAATTTTTTGCAAGAAATTGTGAAAGATGTTTACTCAAGGGCTTAGTGCTTGTCTTACGGATTGCAAATATTTCTCTCCATCTCTGATTTATTTTTTGATTTTTTTCTTCCAAAGTATTTAATTTTTATTCATGATCGTATCTGTCAGGTTTTTCTTTGGTGTTACCTAAGCTTTGGTGTCAGGCTGTGGGCTGATGGTGCCATTTGGAAATTCAAGGGGCTGGATATTTAGCTCAATGGTTCTGGTGCCTTCCTTGCAAGGACAAGGCCACAAGTTTGACCTCCAATAACAACAAAAAAAAAAGTAAGAAAGAAAAGTAAATTTAATATCCTTTTCTATTGCAATTATTTAAAATCTCAATTTTCTTCCACTGCTTTTGAATATTTAAGTGTTGCAATTATCTGGGATTTATTTTGATGTAAAATGTAAGGTAGGGAATTAACTATTGTTCTGTTTTTTTCTACCATGGTTAATCAGTACTACAGTTAAGATTTATTGATGAATGCCGGACGTGGTGGCTCACGCCTGTAATCCCAGCACTCGGGAG
>PVIC010010577.1:0-43128 GCA_004025085.1 Thryonomys swinderianus
CCCCCCTTATACATGCTCTTTTATTTTCTTTCTGTATCATATTTATTCCTTCCCCTCATCACATTCCCACACCAAGGATAATTTTAGTTATTTATAAAAAGAATCAAGCATACTCAATAGACAAACTACTATGATATAGTTATTGATTAAAAGTTGCCAGCACCCTTCCCAGACTGATCTGGGATGGATGGTCATTACAGTCCACTTTATTATATATGAAATGATACATTTAAGGCTAATAGAGCTTTCTTCATAGTCAACAGTAATTCAGAGATTGATATATAGAGAAATTAATGAAAATGCCTTCAGGGACTTGTATGGAGTATTCATTAAAACATAACCCTACAGTCTACTTCTATTTTGATTAGTACATGTTTTCAGTGCACACTAAATTCCTTGTGTGGTATACTTGCATGTACGTAATACTTTGTAATTACTTTTTAAAATCTCCTTTCCTTTCTCCCTTCCCCTTCCATGTATTGATTCTCTTTCTAGGTGAGAAAGATCTGTCACTGTACTTCCTTTTATTTGTCAGATTATACTGGAGAAACAGATATCACACAAGATATACATATATTTTAAGAATTTACAAGTTTGGCTTATAATGGCCAGTCACAGAGTATGGTGAGGAAGAGAGCAGAGTGTCTGTCTTCCCATTGGAGATAGAAGAATTTAGTCAAGCTCTGGAGCTCACTGTAGCATCCTGTGAGAGTTTGTATGAGGAGGGTGTTGGGTCTGTGGTAGAAGGCTGATGGGTCTATGCCAGGAAGCTAGAGTCTGTGCTGGAAACTAGAGAGTCTGCACTGGAAACCAGGAGATGATATCTCAGGAGAAGGTGAAGACTGGAGTTCCTTCGAAGAAACAGACCCAGCTTTGTCCTTCATATCCCCTTGATACCAGGGGGGCAGCCTGTCCTATGGTGAGTCTTCCACATCCTAGGTTGGGGAATTACTGACTCAGTTAAGTCAAACTTCTCTCTCTCTCTTTTTTTTTTTTTTTGCTTTTTGGAGACAGGGTCTCGCTTTGTAGTTCAGGCTGGCCCTGAGCTCACTATGGTGCCCAGGCAAGCCGCCGTGAACTCAGCAATCCTCCTGTCTCTACCTCCCGAGTGCTGGGATGACAGGTGTGAGCCACCACGTCTGGAACTGTGGTATGCGGTGTTGATTGTTGGAGGGTGTGTCTCCACACCCAGCATTCTATGTGGTTAGCGGGGATCGAACTCAGGTCCTTGCGCTTGCGAGGCAGGCGCCAGAACCACTGAGCTAACCCTCCAGCCCAAGTCAAACTTCTCTTATTCAAGTTGACACAGTCAATCACCTCATTCCTATGATCTATCTTTTCCTTTGATATTTATATATTATTTGGCTGTATTACGTAAAAGAAATCTTGTGATGTTTAAGCTTGTGTGTCAGAATTATTTAATGTAGCATTAATAAGAAAAAGATACATTATTTTCCTACAGGTGACAAGTTTATCTTTGTTGACGGCAAAGTGGACTGAGGGATAAATATCATATTTTCTTCATTCATTTATCTGTATAATAGACATCGAGGCTGTTTCCAGATTTAGCTGTTATGAATTGAGCTCTTGTAAACGTGGCGTATGCATGAACGCCTGTAATCAATGTCCTTAATTCTTTTGGGAAAATACCCAGAAGGGGAATATCTGGATCAAATGGAATTTCTTTTTTAATTTTTTTGATGAACCTCCATATTTACATCCATAGTGCTTGTACTAGTTTACATATTCATCAACCATGTAGAAGGACTCTTATTTCCTTACAGCCTCCTTAGTGTTTGTTATTATTTCATTTCTTGAGGATGGCCATTCTTTCTGGTGTAAGAATGAAGCTCAGTATTATTTGAATTTGTATTTATCTAACCACCAATGATGCTAAGCATTTCTTCACTGGCCATGTGTACTTCTTCTGTGACATATCCATTCATTTCACTTACCCATTTTTTAATTGGCTCTATAGTTACGAGAAAATCTAATTTTTTTGAGTGCTATATATAATCTAGATGTTAGTACTTTGCCTACGGAATATTTGGTGAATTCCTTCTCCATTCTATAGATTATCTTTTCATTCTATTGGTTGTTTATTTTTCTGTACAGGAGCTTTTTAATTTGACATGAATCCATTGATTCTTGGTACTACTACCTATGCAACTGGAGTTATTTTCAGGAAGTCTTTGCCTGTGCCTGTGACTTTAAGAATTTTACCTGTTTTATCTTCCAGCAGTCTCAGTGTTTCATTTTAACATTAGTTCTTTGATCCATTTTCATTGTAGTTTAGTGCATGGTGAGAGGTATGGGTCTAGATCAAATCTGCATGTGAACAGCCAATTTTCTGAGCATCATTTATTTAAGAAGCTTTCTTGCCTACAATATACGTTGTTGACCCTCTTTTCAAAGATCAGTAATTGAGTTCTTTTGGTCATTTCCATATCTTCTGTTCTGTTTCATTGATTCTGTGTGTTTTTGTGCCTGTACCATGGTGTCTTGATTATTTTACTATTGTAATATAACTTTGAGTTCAGGGTTATGATGCTTCCACTTTGCACTTACTACTCAGGATTGCTGTTGCTCTTTTGGGTCTCTTCTGGTTCCATATGTAATATAGGGTTGTTTTCTCTAGATCTGTGGAAATCACTGTTAATGTTTTCAAATCACTGTTAGTGATTGCACTAAATCCATACAATGGCAGTATGGTCATTTCGACTATATTGGGTTGGCCTATCAAGGAGTAGAAGACATCCGTCTGTTGTGCCCTCTTCTAGTTCCTTTCTTAGAGTGCTGTAGATTTTGGTGTAGAGGTCTGAAGATCTCTGTTATTCTTCCTAACATAGATAGTTTTGTAGAAATTGATTTTATGTATTGAAGGTTAACTAATATGTGAGTAAAGCAAACTGGAAATAAACCCCAGAGCACATAAGGACAGATCCTACTCTCTTAGCCCAGATCATTTCTAACTGCATATGCTTAAGCTGCGTGGTATGTAAATTTTCAGATATGTACAGTATAGAGTTCATTAAAATAAATATACAAGCATATGTATGTTAGAAGTGTTGGAGTCCTCTGCTGGCTTTCTAAAGGACTTAGGAGGGGCAGTTATTTTACTCTTTCAAACTATACTCAGTGTGTGATCTTTATTTTTTCTCAGTCACATTGTATTACTAGATCTTACTTCCTGGGTATCACCAACTACCTAGAATAACCTCCAGTTTTCCAGAGGAAATAAATGAAGAAAGAAATTTATAGAGAGGATTGTAAAAAGACATAAATCTCTCTGACATCATATGTTCCATTTTAAGGAGAGGAATGTATACAAACATATACATATATTGTATTTTCCCTCAGACTGATGCATGATCTATGCTGTAAGGTATCAAAGGGTAGCCATACAGAATTTTGATTAGCAAGACACACCATTGATTGGACAAGAATACATGCACATAAATCTGTAAGACTCGTAGCAAAGTGAAGGATCAGCTTTATACAGACTCATCAATTTTTCCTTATCAATTTCTCCTTTTTGCTTATAGTGGACAAAAGGTACTTACTGTAAGTCTCAAAGCAACACTATAATATCCTTATAGGTTTAACTCCTTCAAATCTTATGTTTGACATAATCTGAGTTGTAGTTTAGATTCACAAAGACCCTAAAATTTAGGCAATATTTTTCCAAAAGATGGAAGGTATTTCCAGGTCCAGGGTCTGGTATTAAAAGGACATGTGATAAAAGGGTGCCACTCTCTGGTATAAGCATGTGGAAGGCAGACCAGCGTGAGTGCCCATTTACACATGATGTTGAGTGTTCTACTAGGAATATTCCCTCTAGAATGTGTGGTTTGCACTCAATATCCCCTGAAACTCTCACTTTTATAAAACAGTTACCAGCCCTTACGTCATGTTAGCATTACCCAGGGAATTATTTTAAGACTCACAGCTGAGTTTTAACTTTTAAAATAAGTGATTTACTCATAATTAGCTTGGCAGAACCCAGTTATATTTATTTCTAATCTTCCATGTGTTTCTGAACTATAATCAGAGGTTAATAGTACTCTACCTAACAAAGGCCTCACGAAAATTAATTTTTCTATTTTGTGGTAGTGCTCAAATAACTATCAGTGTGTTAAAATTTGTGGGATTTTATAGTTTATGCAGATTATCCTGAAATTCAGAAAGCTGCTTTCATGGCAAGGAAAAGAGTTTAATACTAAAGAAATGAAGTAATAAAACACAAGGTTTTCTATTCCTTGGACGAGCTTTAAACGATGAGATAGGATGTGAAGTCATTCAGCACGATAGTGTAATATTCTGAATGAACTGTATTAATGCACCTCCTACAGTGTCTACCATGTGTCATTTCCTATACTAGCCATGTAGAGTTGGAAATTGATTGTTCTTCTTCCTTGAAATGTTCTAGGGAAATAGATTTTTTTTCCATTTTAGGTTTACAAGACCTAACAAGATTCAATCCCTACTCCCAAGGAATATGGAGCATACTGAGTGAGGGGAAAACACAGGATAAATACAGTGAAATTGAACTATGGGGTAAAGGAGAAATGCAGGAAGGAAATTAATACAGGGCATTTGGTGACAATTGGGGAGTAACATTATTCTCCCTGTGATAGAAAATACTTCTAATAGCATTATCCCATAGTTACATTTTTATATTTCTTACATTTCCCATAGTGTTGATAGATTTTACTGTGTCTTTGTCTTCTTGGTTGCTTAGCTTGGCTTGCTAGATAATGGGACATAAAAATATGGTTCCCTAACTCTATCTGAATAAAATACTTATATATAAAAATTTAAAAACAAACTGGTCAGGTTCACCTAATTCCCAAGATGCCTCAGCAGTGGTTGATTATTTCCCTCATAGAATAATTACAGCTAGCATTTTCCAAAGACATGAAATTTTTTCAGAGGTAGTTTGGAAGCCTAACCTTTACAAAGAGTTCCAGGCTCAAACCATGGTAGAAAATTCTGGATCAAACACAATGAATATGTGCCTTTTACTTCAGGATTACTTAGTCTTCCAGGTGGAAGGTATTTTATTCAGGTTCTCCAAAGTTAAGAAGCCATGGAGTCCTGTTTTCCTCAGCACACAGTAATGGAGTCCTCTGACTCTGTCAGTTACATGCTAAGCATTCTGTTTCAAATGTCTCTATCTTGGAGATGCCCCTGTGCACCTTGTCCCACTTACTGCCCCACACATGTGAAAATTTACTTACTCATTTCACTATGTATAGCTTCAAAAACTTCCTAGAACTTAGTATTCCTTCTATTTCTCACCCCTTCTTATGGTTAAAGGTCTATGGGTATACAGCTCCACTACCCACATAGTGCTTGTGCATACTAAACCCAGAGTCTGTTCCTACATGCCCATCTTTGCTGTCGGGCCTTTCCCCCAAGGACACAAGATGGCTGATTTATTTTCAGAAATCAGGACTGTGTTCTAGAGAGTAAAAGGGCAGAATTTCGAGAGTCTTTCCTACTTGAAGTCTTCTTTCTCATTGGCCAGGGCATTGGCCTCCCACATAGTCTTCCCAAGCTTCAAGGATTTTAGGGAGTGACTTGTGCCACTTATTTGGCTCCAGTAGGCATTTTAGTTTGGAACCATTAACTAGAAACTTCTAAAAGTCATTGGTAACCTTCAAAGTTTATGTTTTTTATTGGCTCAGTATCTTTAGCAAATGCTTTTGATTTACCTGCATACAAATTTTATATGTTGTATTAAAATACTTGATTCAGGGGGAAAATCTTTCCATTTTTCTTTCTCTCCATTAAAAACAAAAGCCAACACTTTCAAGTAATGGTCAGGTCTGCTTTGAAATCACTGCTAGTCGTGTGCTCACTGAAGTAAAACGAGTGCTTTGGAACAAGTGAACATCCCTCCCCTGGGAAGGTTTGTCACACAGCCATCACGAGTCTTAATCACAGACTCAGGAGTGATGATGACGCTGTCACTAGGAGGTCATAGGGGACTGGAAGACTCAACCAGGGCCAGGCTGACAGAGGACACATGAAAAAATATCAGACTCATGAAAGGAAATGGAAACACACGAAGAAAACACATTATGAAATGTGTTGAAAATGGGAACATTTGGTTCTACAAAATATCCTGTCACCTTCTAGCAATTTTCCATTTTGCTGTTTGATAAGTGACAAATTTTACATTGCACAGGTGGCCAATTCCACTAAAAATAGCTTGGCTAGTCTTATCAGTATTGTTTATCAGAGGCAGCAGGGACTGCTGCTCAGCGGAGGAAGCGTTGGGCCCCGTGCTTTCTGGTGCTGACTGGCCCGTGGAGCCGGGACAGGTCAAGGCAGGTGAGCAGCTGATACTCGCTGAGTGCCAACTGAGCAGGGGGCATGAGAGTTGATGTGTCCACATTCCTCATATTATTTCCTTCTTGTGATGAGCCTGCTAACATATTATTCAGGAGATTGTGTAGTGTAGGGCGCAGAACCAGCAAGGGAGTTGAGCCTTCTGGATTTCCATTTTCTCCAAGCTGATTGAGCTTGGAGAGTATTGGCTGACCACTGTAATTTGCTTAATGGCTGTGTCATTTTCAACAGTGTTTTAACTTCCTTAAAATATGCTTTCCTCATTCATAGAATGGAGACCGTAATATCTAGTGCACACCATTCACTAGGCTGCATAAAAAATAATCGGTGAGATTTTTTTTTTTGCTGTTAGCTCTATGCAAAATTAAGTTAGATTTAGGACTTTAAATTTGTGCTATAATTATACTTTCACAAAAAATCTAGATTTATTTTGTTATTTCTGGTATCAGACTCTAAAATAAATAATTTTTTCTTCCCTGCTTAGGATAGCTAATTGACCTGTCACTACATTTTAGTGTAGTGAGCCCCTCCTTACTGTTCCACATATTTATTGAGCCCCTCCTTACTGTTCCACATATCACATTTGTCACTAGTCAGGTGACTTTTATCCACAAGATGAGGGACATTGTTCTGTTTTCTGTCTATTCTTATACCAATACCTTATTGCCTTAGTTACTATAGCTTTAAAACTCCAAAGCCTGGTAGTGTTAGTTTAACACTTTTTTCTCTACTTTCCCTTAGCTATATTTGGACCTTTACAATGTTGAGTTTTATAATAGAAAAACATGATCTATCACTCTACTTCTATAGGTCTTAATTTTTCACTATCATTCTTAAAATTTCTGGTGAGATCTTACATTATCTTCCCTTAGATTTTATTTCCATGTGTAACTTGAAAAAAAATGTTCATGTAAACATCAACTGGATTTTAGAATTCACTTTCTATATTTTAATACTGATATAGAGAAAAAATATTGATTTTTTAAAATGTACTTACCTTGTATTATGTGTCAGGATAAATTTATTTATTAATTAGCATTTTTCCAGAACATTTTTGTTTATGTTCACATTCATGTGATAGATGGATAGTGATGTTTCTTTCTTCCATTTTAATGCATATGACCTTAGCTTTTAATTTTTGCCTTTCTGCACTCCCCAGAGTTTTCAGATAGAAATAGTGTTTTAGATAGTTTTAGATAGAAATAGTTTAAGATAGAAATAGTGCCCTTTTCCATTCTCAGTATCTGATAGGGTCTGCAATATTTTATTAATGAGTAGATTTTCTTTAGTAAATTTATGATGTTTTACCATTATTTTCCTAGCATGCTGAGGCATTTAAAAAGGCTTCCAATATTTTTTTTAATTCTTTACTTGACAAATAAGACTAGTCAAAATTTACCCCAAATATAAGGAGAATTTGTCATATAAAAGATTCAAATGAGCAAAATAAAAAAGAGGAAAACACATTTTCAAATTGAAAAGACACTGAATTATATAGTGGTTAAAAAAAGTTTAGCAAGTGACTATCAAATTTCAGAATTTACAAAGAAAAGAAGCAAATAATCACATAAATAAGGACATATAGAGAGTCAAACTAGATTCTTTCAATTTCTTAAGAGCCACACAGGAAATAAAAACACAAATAAACAAGACAATCACATCAAGACCTGGGAGGAAAATTATTTTCTACAATAATTCGATACCTACACAAATATCAAAAAGGTATAAAAGTAAAATAAAGATATTCCAGACACAGGAACTTTCCAGAAACTCAGTGAACTCCACCTGACTACATTAGCTTCCCATCCTCTCACAATAACTATGTACTTTTTCTCCTGCTCTTCAAAATTATTATACCAGTGCCTCCAATGCAACAAGATTCCCTTGTGAAATACAATGCATAATTAATTGCTAGAGAAGTTAAACTATAAACCAGAGATTATGAGATTTAACATTAAAGTACCTTTCTATAGGTATTTGAGCAAACTGAAAAAAAAGGAATTTCAAAATCTGTATACATTCGGTCATTAAATGTGAGCGTAAATCTTTAACAAGAGGAAGTAGTTAAACATAGGTGTCTGCATGGAACGCAAATATATTCCTGAACTGCAGATGCTTCAAAGAAGTCAGAAGGGAATACAAAGCAGTTGAGGTGGCAAACACAGGTTTCTCAGCACCCTGGGGTGCTGAGACCGAAGAATCACAAGGCTGAGTCCTGCATTGGCAGTTTAGAGGCTCAGAAAGACATTGCCTAAAAAAAAAGTTCAGGATATAAACCAGTGTCAAAGTCCTGGGTTCAACGTCCAGTGTCAGAAAGCAAAGGGAAATTTAAACAAGGTTTTATAGACAAATTAAAAGGAAACAGCATGCTAAATCTCTTAAGATACAGCAACAACAGTTTTAAGAAAAACGTTTGTAAGTACAAAGACCAACATGAAGGAAAAGGAAAGATATCAAATAAATAAGCTAATATTTCACTGCATGCAAGTAGAAAAAAGAGCAAGCTAAGCCCCAAATTAACAGACAGCTTTTCTTTTGCTAATTTTTGTATTACAGAATGCATCAAAAGAAGGTGTAATTAATTTCCACAGAATTAGTAGAATCTACTAATTCCAGAATTAGTAGAATAAGTTGAAGTTTGATGTATTAGTGTTGAAACTGACAGCTATACTTCATAGTAGTAACACATTTTGAATAAATGATGATGTATTATTCACAGATATATCACTAGTCCATATAATCATTCATAATATATATATATATATATGTATATATGTATATATGCTAGACCTCAATTGAAGTTAATAATTTTGGTGGTATATAGATTAAAAACACGAGGGCCTCTAAGACTAAGCTACAGCCTCAACTCTGCATTTTTATTAATTTAAAATTTTGAGGCATAGTTCATTAATTTACTCAGGCTGAGCTTGAATTTGTGATCCTCCTGCCTTAACCTCCTGAGTATCTGTGACTGCAACCATTTTCTATCCCACTGTACCTGGTCATATTTATTTTTAAATTGAATTTATTTTTACAATTGAAAACCTTCCCTGTACCACCCACCATCTAAGCCAAATTGGACAAGTTGTAAATTACTACATTAGCAATATAAAACTCTTCTGTTACTTTTCATCATAAACGCATTTTGCAAGCTTGATTTATTTAGATTTGGATTTTTGCTCTATAGCACTTATTAAATATGTTGATCTGTCTTCTTTATCATTTATATAAAACTCTTGCTTTTTAGTATGTTCTTACACTGTAGATAAATTTCCCTGCTTTGTGTGGGCTTTCCTGTTTCATTATTCTGTTCCTCCCTGCAATGATGCTTTTGACTGGGTTTACAGCTGAATCACACAAATATTCCACATGGCAATGCCAAATTAGCTTTTAAATATTTACTATTGATTTTTGTTCTTGTTCTAGGACAGAGCAATAATGGTCTGTGGACCAGGAGTGCTTTGTCAATTCTACTTTTCATGGTGCTGGATTAGAGGATTAATTCCATCAAGACAGAGAGGCAAAGGAAGAACAAAGAAAGCACTAGACATACAGGAATCTGGAATAAGCAAAAATCACAGAACAGCATTTGAAGAGCAGGTGTAGAGGACAAGTTTTAGATTAGATGAAGGAAAAAAACCCAAAGAAAAAATTTCAAGGAAAAAGGCAATTGGATTTTCAGCTTCTTTTATGTGCTTTGTCATGAGACAGTGCATTTGAAGAGCCTTTTGAATTCACTTGGAGAATTTGGGAAAGCAGCAATGATAATGTTTAAAAAAATCAGGAAAGCAAACAAAGAAGATAAGAATATTTGCTACAGGGGAAACAAAATAAAACACGATTAACATGATATTCATAGACATGACATAACTGCATTGCAGGAGGTAGAAAAGGGCATCGAGGGTCTGGAGAATGTATGAATATACTGTGTTCTCCAACACAAAGTCAATGGATGATACCTAAACCTTACTATCAAGAAGTCCAAAGTAAATGTGTATTACTTAGAATCCTAAAGGTGGACAGCTGGATCAACTGCTTAAGAAATTGTCAGGAGTTACATCTAGACGACAGCACGGACGACAAGAAGAAAGTGAGAAACTTGTAATTTCAGAAAAATTCTCCCAAAACACATTTATTTGGAAATTCTGTACATCCCTAACATAATTTAATGAGATGCTAGTCTAAATTAGTATTTTAAATTTTAACTATATCAAATTTTGATCCACCAAAATAAATAGCTCACACAGGGATTTTTATGCTCTACACACATGAATCTATAATGTGTTTAAAATTAACCTCCAGAAATCATAACTGTATTTAATATATTACCAACACTTTGAATCATTCTTTAAAAGTTTAAAATTTTATCTAACAAACTAATTTCTATATAACTGGTTTCTTTGTTTAAAGTTCAAAGTTTTCATCACTCTGACAATTTAATAAGCTTGAGTGCTTTTTGTCCTTATGGCTAAAATAAAATTTTAGAAAGCTCAAAAGACTTCAAATTAGCTTTTTAGACAGTCATCTCACCTCTGAGCAGAGAAACCCTTGATCCTCAGAGAAAAATATTTGTACAAGTTTCACCAAGAAGAAATGAGGTTAGAGTGGAAAGCATTTGGCAATGATAAATTCTAGTCCTTGCCAAGATACAGTTATCATGCTTTGAGCTCATAAAACATCATATTGCCTTGGAATACACATGACCCTGTTCTTTGGCTATATGTTAATTTTGAAAAAAATAAAAGCACTTTTGTGTTTGGTTCCACCAACTGGCTGACCTATTCCAAAAATCTCTTTGCTGAAATTTTATTTTAATTTTAAAGGTGGTATAAGCTTGAGGCAAAAAAAGTCGAAATCTGGAATGAATCCTACTCTGTTCAGTGACCTGAAACATCTCCCTGGGAAAAATCATACTTCAGTCACATGATCCATGTTTTTCATTAGTTCTTGATGACCCAAGACCTTTCAACAGTTCTCATCTCTCTGGATGAAAAATTACTTTCTGTAATGCAAAGCCTCTGGAATTTCTTCTGGAAATGCCACCCAGTGGGTATAGATGGAGAGGGTGTCCAGAAAAATTAAATGAGAAACTGCTTTGAACTCCAATGAAGCAAAGTGATGTTGATGTTTAAAGTGGAGAAAAGATGGTTCTGATGTTCCATACTTCTAGAAACTTACACCTGCTCCCTGGAGTTTGTAAGAGTCACAGTGACCTGGAAGCCATGCCCTGTACACATGTCATGCACAAGACGAAAGAGAAATGGTACAAAAGCTGACTCATGGTGTGAGTCTTTTATCCCCAGAATGAGAATACAGATGAAATCTCATTAATATGAAGAACAAGGTCACCAAGTAACCCAAGGAGATTTTGGGCAAGAGCAGTGCAGAATGACAGGTTTAACCATGTAGCTTGGGACCTAACTTTCTGTTGCTTCAGCAGCTCATTTTTACTGCAACAACTTGTTCTCTACTATTTCCCCTCCAAAGTTCTTCTTAGTTTTCTGTTTGTATGGTGCTCACAAAGGCTCTGGGTTCCAAGATCAGTCCAGTTCCAAGCTCCTTTTTCAAAGAAGCTATGAAAGATACATGAAGAGAGATTTTAAAGATGGATCAAGTTCTATTTCAATTTCAAGTTCTGGATTACTTCACTCCATAATTGATCCCATTTGAACCTACTTCTCATTGGAGGCTCAGTTGCCAATCTGCTTCTGCCACAAAGAAGGAAAACTAGAACTAACTCAACTTGTGTTCAAGGTAGGAAAACAGTGCCAGAACTCTTGGGTGAAAATCTCCTTGAGGCAGTGCATTTATCCCAGCCCCTCTGTGACTCTAGGGTCTTGCTGACTTAAGGATTGACACAGTAGGTAGGACAATTCTAGAAATCACCTGCATTTTCCACTTGGCCATCAAAATGCAAATACAGATAATGCAAATTTAAATCCCCTTACGTTCACAACGCCCCTTCCCCAAATCAACTAATTCAGAAATGTTGATCTTTTCCTTAATTTCCTCTTCATTTTGGTAATTCTTAGTCTATCCCACCTTTGTTGTTAATATATACTGGCCTAAGCACTGAATTCTACTGTTATATAAAATCTGCCTTCTCACTCTGTTCAGCCTGCCTCCAGCCTTCTCTCACTTCTTACTCTGGAGGTGGAAATCAGATGTAGGTTGATTAAACTTTTTAAATGATTTCTTGTTTCCTCATGATAAAATGTTTTACTGAGCAAAGCAGCGCAAATTTTCCACTATGCCTCCTGTCTCTGTCCCACAGTATACTTCTATGCTAACCTACATTTTTATTCACATTCATGCTGGACAGCGCTAACTTTGTGTTTTCTCAGCCAGCCAGGCTGTTTCCTGCCCTTGTGTATCACATGTGTGGCTCTGATGTGGTACCTCTTTCCCCGTCCAGCTCTCGGATAATCAAATCATCATTCAGTGGCTGCTGAGGCGTTACCCTCTCATAAGTCTCTCTCACATACTGGACCCCTCCAAGTGTCCAATCTTATCATGCCACTTTCCTTTCCCTGTTTTGTTTATTTTTCAGTCCACTATATCCTGGTTTTCCATTTATTGTTCTTCTGAAATCATTGTTATAACATCTGAGATGATCTTCAGTTCACAAAATCCAGTGAGCTTTTCTTGCAGCTCAGTTCACAGGTACAACTGATACATTTGGTCTTGTGGGTTATACTGAATTCCCCCCCCCCGTTATACTGAATTTTGAAGGTCTCTTTATACCACTGCGTGGTTAGACCCCCACATTCTCCTGATTTATTTCCATTTCTTGAACCAGTCCTCTGTCTAATTCTCATCCATCTATTTTCCTTATTTTTGGTGTCTTTTGGGTTACAATCCTTAGCATACCAACTTACTTATCTTTCTGACTTTACTTATTTTATAAACTTTGATTTATGTACCCAGCAGGTTAATAAACTTCTCTAAATATATTAAAAAGCTTTAATCCAACGTGCTTGAAACTAAACTTACCATTCCCTTCCAAGTCTTTGATAACCTTCTATTCATGGAATATACTAAAACAAATTCTGTCCAGGTATTCAAAATATGAACTTGAGATTTACTTTGATGCCGCATTTTACCAAGATCCCTAAACAATCACAAAGTGTAGACATTTTGCCTTTGTGTCTTTATTTAGTTTGGATTTCTCTGTCCTGTTGCAACTTACTATGAGAACTTGCATTTAGATATATTCCATTTGGGACCTGTCCAGGTCCTCTTATTTATAGCTGCTAGAATGATCCCCTGCCAGTATGCAAATAACCTCTTCATTTAAATTACCTCTTCAACAATTTCTTTTTATGTACAAGGAATGAAGTCACTATTTTCTAACAGCTCCATTATAATTTGATCCCAATTGTCTGTACATCATCAGCTTTCATCATAATCTACTTCATATTAAATTAAACCAGTACCCATACTGAGCTGCTCAAAATTGTAACATATAATGTGATGTTCCTTGCGTCTATGTTTTCTTAAAAATCTTTATCTTTCTTGATACATTGTATATACATTGCATGATCACACTCAATATTGGAAATTTTTAGCTGTATATGACATAATTTAATTCTCATTTTGTCCCATTCCCCTACCAACCCCCAAACTTCCACCCAGTAAATACACAAGTTTTCTTTCCCTTTTTAAAATTACCATCCCATATTATCTTTACCCCTCATCATTCATATATCCACCACATTTCCTTGGAATATTTTCTATCTCACAATATCCATCATACATTCTAAAACTCATTAACATTTTCAATTTCTCATGCCAGAGAACAGACATGATATTTACATATCTGTGATCTATTTATTTTACTTATGAGTATGTCCTGAAGTTATGTCCATTTGAGTAAATAAATGACTCAAACTTATCATTCTTTAAGGCAGAGTAATACTCTGTTTTATAGAAAAACCACATCATAATACAGTCTCCCGTTGATGGGCTTTTGGGTTGTTTCCAAGATTGAGCTATCACAAACTGAGCTGCTATGAACATGGATGCACATATGTCACTATGATATGATTCTTTTAATTCTTTTGTGTATGTCCCTAGCAGGACAAGAGCTGGGTCAAAGGGGACTCTATTCCTGTTTTTTTGAGTAATCTTCAAATTGACTTTCACAGACATTGAATAAACATCTACATTCCTACCAACAGTGAAGAAAGGTTCATTTTTCTCCATACCCTTGCCAGCATTTATTGCTGGCTAATTTTGAGATACCATTCATTTTTTTGTGGAGTGAGATGAAATCTTAATGTTGTTTTCATTTGCATCTCTCGAATGACCAGCAGTGGTGAACATTTCATCATATGCTTCTTGTCAGCTTTTACTTCTTCTCTAAGAAGTGTCTGTTCATGTCAGCTGCCCATTTTTGAACTGGGTCTTTAGGGGAGACTGATTTTTTAAAAGCTCTTTATATATTCTAGCTAGTACACCTTTGTCTGAGAGAAAGCTGGTAAAGATTCTTTCCCAATTTGTTGGTTGTCTTTTCACTCTGCTGGTGGTCTCCTTTGCTGTGAAGAAGGATTTTAATGAAAAGAGATCCCATTTATTGATTTCTTCTGCTAGATCTCCTGCTATAGAGGTTTTGTTCATAAAGTCTTTCTCTTAGCCAATATCTCCAAGATTTTTACCTAACTTGTTTTGCAGCAGGTTTAGTGTTTCTGTTTTAAAATTTAAGTCTCTAATCCACTTTGATTTTAGTTTTGTACATGATGACATAGATAGGTCTAGCTTTAGTCTATGGCAGGTTAATGCCCAGTTTTTCCAGCACCATTGTTAAAGAGGCTATCTTTCCTTCACTGAGGATATTTGGCTGCTTTGTCAAAGATGAGGTGGCTTAGTGGATGTGACATTGTTTCTGGATCTTCTAATCTATTCCACTGATCCTCATGTCTGTTACTTTGACAGTACTGTGCAGTTTTTATCACAGTGACTTTATATTAAAGTTTCAAGTTGGGCATCGTAATACTGTGTCCTTTTTGGTTTAGAATTACTTTTGCTATTCTAGGTCTTTTGTGATTCCAGATGAATTTTTGGATCATTTTTTCTAGATCTGTGAAATATACTGTTGGGATTTCAAGTGGGATTGCATTGAGTCTATATAATAGTTGTGGGAGTAAAACCATTTTGATGATGTTGGTTCTCCCTACCCAGGAACAAGGGATGTCTTCCCATTTTCTGATATCTTCTATCTCCTTTTTAAAAATTGAATTCTTTACTGGTACATCTCACAATCACATATAACATTGGGGAATTTGTAGCAGTATATGACACAAGTTAATTCTCATTTTTACCCATATCCCTATGCACCCACACCTCTCCACCCCCTTTATATATACTCTTTTATTTTCTTTCTGTATCATATTTATTCCTTCCCCTCATTACATTCCCACATCAAATGTCCTATGGAAATTTCCCACTCTGTCATACTTTCTAGAGCTCATTTGCATCTACAGATGTTCATGTCAAAGAGAAGATCCGGAATTTGCCTATCTGTGATATATTGATTTCACTTATTAGTATACCCTCCAGGTGTCTCCATTTGCACCTAAATGGGTCAATCTTGTCATTCTTTATGGCAGAGTCTATCTCCTTTTTAAGAGTGCTGTGGTTTTCAGAGTAGAGATCTTTCACCTCCTTTGTTAGATCTGTTCCTAGATATTTCATTTTTGGGTATGCTATCGTGAAGGAATTGACTTCCCAATTTTTCTCTCAGTGAGTCTGTTGTCTGTGTAAACAAAGGCTATTGATTTTTGAACACTGACCTTGTATCCAGCTATACTACTAAATTTGGCAATTAAGTCTAGCAGTCTTTTGGTTGAGTTTTTAGGATCCTCTATATAGAGAATCATGTCATCAGTGAATAATGACAGCTTAACTTCTTCCTTACCTATCTTTATTTCCTTTATTTCTTTGTCTTGCCTAATTGCTGTGGTTAATGTTTCCAGTACTATATTGAACTAGAGTGGTAACACCGGACATCCTTGTCTTGTTCCTGATTTTATTGTGAAAGTTTTCAGTTTTTGACCATTGAAAATGATGCTGGCTGTTGGTTTCTCATAAATAGCTTTTATTAGTTGGAGATAAAGTCCATGTATTCTAATTTTCTGTAGGGTTTTGGTCACAATTGGGTGTTGGATTTTGTCAAATGCTTTTTCTACATCTATTGAGATAACCATAAGGTTTTTCCTTTGGAGTCTCTTAATATAGTTTATTTCATTTATTGATTTACATATGTTAAACCACCTTTGCATCCCTGGGATGAATCTAACTTGATCAGGGTGTATGATTTTCTTTATAGCCCTCTGTATTCTGTTTGCTAATATATTATTGAAGATTTTTGTATCAATATTCATTAAAGAGATTGCCTTATAGTTCTCTTTTTTGTTGAGTCTTTTTCTGTTCTGGGAATCAAAGTAATGGTTGCATGCAGGAATGAATTCTGGGGCACAGCTTCCCTTTCAATTTCATTAAAGAGTTTGAGAAGTATTGGCATCAACTCTTCTTTAAAAGTTTTGTAGAATTCAGTGGTGGAGCCATCAGGACCAGGCCTTTTTTTGTTGGTAGGTTTTTTATTACATAGTCAATTTCATAGATTGATATTGGGGGGGTAACATTTCTATGTCCTCTTCATTCAATTTTGGAAGTTCATATGTGTCTAGGAATCTATCCATTTCTTCTACATTTTCCAGTTTATTGGAATACAAATTTTCAAAATATGTGTTTAATCATCCTTTGGACTTCCACTGGGTCAGTGGTAATTTTCCCCTTTTCAATTCCAATAGCCTGGATTTCAGCCTTTTCCTTCTTTTGTTTGATAAGGTTGGCTAAGGACCTGTTAATTATTTATCCTTTCAAAGAACCAACTCTTAGATTCATTGATTTTTTTTTTTTTTTTGCTTTTTGAGACAGGGTCTCGCTTTGTAGTTCAGGCTGGCCCTGAGCTCACTATGGTGCCCAGGCAAGCCGCCGCGAACTCAGCAATCCTCCTGTCTCCGCCTCCCGAGTGCTGGGATTACAGACATGAGCCACCATGTCCGGCATTGTGGTATGCGGCATTGATTGTTGGTGGGCATGTCTCCATGCCCAGCATTATATGTGGTTACTGGGGATTGAACTCAGGACCTTGCGCTTGTGAGGTAGGTGCTGGAACCACTGAGCTAACCCTCCAGCCAGATTCATTGATTTTTTTTATCATCTTGGTCTCTATTACCTTATTTTTGCTCTGAACCTTATAATTTCCTCCCTACTATGAGCTTTGGGTTTGTCTTGCTCCTCTTCTTCTAGCAGCTTGGGTTCAGCATTAGGTCATTTATTTGAGCTTGCTATATTTTCCTAGTGTAGACATTCTCTGCTATGAATTTCCCTCTTAGAACTGCTTTCCTTGTGTCCCATACATTTCTGTATGTTGTACTGAAATTATCATTTAATTGTAAGAATTGTTTAATTTCTTCTTTAGTTTCTTCTGTGGCCCCTTTTTTGTGAGTAGTATGCTGTTCAATTTCCCAGTATTTGTGATAACCCTGGAATTTCTTTTGCCATTCAGCTCCAATTTCAAGGCACTATGGTCTGACAATATGCAGGGGATAACTTCAATTCCTTTGCATTTACTTAAACTTGTTCTATGAACTAGCATGTGGTCTATTTTGGAGAATGATCCATGGGCAGCTGAAAAGAATGTAAATTCTGACTTTATGTGGTGAAATACTCTATAGATATCTATTAAGTCCATTTGTTCAAGTGTTTGGTTTAACTCAAGTATTTCCTTGCCGAGTTTTTGTCCAGTTGATCTGCCTGCTTGTGAAAGTGTGGTATGGAAGTCCCCTACTACTATTTTACTGGTGTTTATCTGGCCTTTCATGTCCATTAATGTTGGTTTTATATAGCTGGGTGCATTAGAGTTTGGTTCATAAATATTTAAGGTTATTATTTCTTTTTCTTGAATTGTGCCCTGTATGAGAGTGTAGTGGCCTTCTTTGCCTCTCTTAGTCAATTTTGGTTTGAAATCTATTTTATCTGCAAATAAGATGACCACTCCTGCTTTTGTGCAGTTTCCTTATGCGTGGAGGATTGCTTTCCATCCTTTTACTTTGTCTATGGCTTTCTCTCTAAATTAAAATGTATTTCCTATATACAGCAAATTGTAGGATCTTGATTCTTGATCCATTCTTCCAGTCTCTGTCTTTTAATTGACCCATTGAGCCTATTGAAATTAATGGTTATGACTAATATGGACCAATTTACAGCTGTCATGTTTTCCTGTTCTTGGTTCTTTTCTTTTTTGCTCTTGCCCTTCCCCATCAGTTTCCTGTTTGGCCTAATGGATTGATTATGTTGGATCTCATGGATTTGTACCGTTTTTCTTCAAGGTATTTTTGAGAATGTTTTGAGTGCAGGTTTTGTATTTGTGAAGTTTTTCAGATGTTATTTGTCATTGAAGTATCTTATTTTCCCCTCAGTTTTGAAGGACAGTTTTGCAGGATACATCAATCTACGTTGGCAGTTGCTCTCCTTCAAGACATGAAACACTTCACTCCAGGTTCTCCTTGTATTGAGTGTTTGCTATGAGAAGTCTGCTGTGATCCTGATGGGCTTCCCTTTGTATGTGTTTTTTTTTTTTCTTTTCTCTAGCTGCTTGCTGTATTTCACTTTTTTTTTTGCATATCAGGAATCTTTATAATTATATGCTTAGGTGTAGATTTTTTTATATCATGACCATTTGGAGTCCTATATGCTTTATATATTTATGTGTCCAATTCTTTTCCTTTTGCTGTAAAGTTTTCTGCCATTATCTCTGTGAAAAATTTTTATCTTTTGCATTATCTCTCCCTGCCTCAGTGACTCCAATCAGTCTTATATTTTTATTGTTTGGATCACCTAGGAGCTGTTGAATTGATTTCTCTTGGTCCTTTTTCATTTTCCATAAATTATGCCTTTCCTGTTCATTGGCTGTCATCCTGTCCTCTAGGTCTGAAGTTCGGTCTTCTACCTGATTCATCCTACCTCACAAATTTTCACTCTCTTTCTTATTTTCCTGGACCTGTATTTGTAGCTGTTTAAAAGGTTCTGTTGCTTTTGCTATCTCACATTGTATCATGTTCTTGATCTCCTCTTTGGATTCATTAATTATTTCATTTACCTCAGATAGTATTTCTGTCTTCAGCTCAGAAATTAGTTCTAATTTCCCTTTCTTTCACTAGATCTGCTTCTGTTACCATCTCAGAGAGTCCTGTTGATTGAATTTCCATATGCACCATTTCTCTTTTCCTTGAATTTCCCTTGGGTGGGGATCCTTGCATCTGAGATTTTGAGGTTTTCCTCATTTCTGAGCCTTCCTAGGTAATTTTGGCTTTATAGCTGGGCTGCTGTGATTATAATTCTAGCCAAAAACCTAGGCACAGTTTATATACAATCTTCAGGCATCACCCTTTGAAACTAAAAAGGTTACAGGGAGTTGGATGATAGAGATAGGAGAAAAATTAGAAATAGAATTAGAGGATATACAAAGATCACAAGACCCTGGTGGACTGATGGAGGCTAGAGGAAAAATGGGACAGATTAGACAAGTACCAGACAGAATAGACTAACAGCGGTAGGACCACTAACATCTATATTCACCCTTCTGTAAAAGTACAGAAGAGAAAAAAAGGAAAATTATATGTCTTAACTTAGGTGGCAGATACTGACCAGGGAAATGAAGGTGAGAAAACTAAAGAATGGTTGTAGCAATGGACAATCAAGACACTATTTTCCCTCTCTTGAAAAATAAGGGTGATTGAGAGAGGAAAGAAAAATCCAAGTTTGGAGAGACAGCAATAGATAGTAGAGGAATGAAGAATAGAAGAGTAGAGAGGAAACAAACAAACAAACAAAAATCCCCAGCTACACAACAACAAAAACAAATCAAAACAACACAAAAGATAAAAAAAAAAACAAAATAGGGGCCACAAAAAAAGAAAAACAGAATAGAATAAAATAAAGTCTATTAAAAACGTGCTGTCCAAGGTGTGGACCTGTTGATTTCTCAGTTCTGTTAGGGAACTGTAGCTCGAAAGTTAGATGCCCTTTTTCCCAAAGTGAGCTGAGTATCCAGAAACTCACCAATGGTGAAGTTCACAGAGATTACTCAGCTGAGTGGGCACCTGTCCCCTCAGTATGGCAGGTGTGGGGGGCCTCCAACGCAGTGCCATGGTGTCACAAACCTAGACAAGAAGCTGCGACTGCAGGAATGGTGTGTGTAGAACCTGATCCTGCTGTTAGCATTCTTGGTGACTCAGAGGTGCCTTCTGGGCTACAGGACATTTGTCCCTCAGAGTGGTGGGTGGGGCTTCCTTGCTTAACTGTGCCAATCCTTTGTGTTTTCTGGAGCCAAGTTTTTAGGTGTGTAAAGCAGCAATCACTGTGGTCCTGCAGGGCTCTGCTCCGCACTGTGAGCTGCTTCTCAGAGGCAGGCTTTGGACCATCAGTCTCTATCAGTGAGGCAGTCTCTGTTGGCCAGCTGCCCCTCCCCCACAGTGAGTCCCAGCTCAGGAAGAAGGGACTCTCTCACCCACCCCCCTGTTCTCTCTTTGATTTTCTCTTGCTCTCTTCAAGAGTTGCTTCAGATCTTTTTGTATGTTTGTTTGTTTGCTCATTTCTTTCTAGAGGGAAGAATTCCCTGCTCTTCTACCCCCAAGCTGCAGTATTTCAACTTTGGAACAACAAACTATGGAGAGGGAGAGCCTAGGTTTGTTATCTCTCTACCATCTTCCCAGAGTCCTCTAATCTATGTTTTGAAAGACACTAATGCGTCCCGGAATTTTCCATTGTAGTTTGTGTAAAATTTCTACTCATCTTTATAAAACTCAGGACGATGTTTATACCTCCAACTTGTACTTTCAGTCTTTTAGTGTATACCTACAGATTTAATTATTGTTCTTTTCCTTATCCCATGCCTCTTTATCTATAAAATGTTTAGCTCTTCTATCGTTTCAGGTCAATGTCTTCTCTCCTCCTCTGAAATCTGGCTTCCAAATTATTATTATTATTTTTGGGTGCATTAATGTGATCTCTGAATCCACTGGATATTTCCTTTAATGTCCAAATGTACTTTTCTTGTTCAGCAGTTTTAAAAGGTTTCCTGTTGACCGTATTTATATCATTTTTCCATTTTGTCAACTATATGATATAAGTAGGTTATAGCAAGCAGGTCAATTCTCTCCTTCTACTAATTTCTCAACCCATTACAATGTCACTTCAAATAACAGCCTATAATTGAAGTTGAAGCCTCAAAGTTCCCAACTACCCATTGACTTCAAAGTCCAAGATTGTATTAGGTCCTTTTCCTATAGGATCTCTCCAAAGCAACTAGGATGAATGGAGGTATTTCTTTTCTAATATTCTCTTTAATATGGTTAAAACACATTGTATCACTTTCCTTTTCTTCCTGTGTCTACTCTCAGTCTTTCTCTTGTCTTTTCACTTCTACTTTTTCTTCATCTTCTCTTCTTCTCCTCCTCCTTCTCTTCTTCTCATTCTCCCTCTTCCTCTTTCTTCTTCTTCCTCTTCCTCTTCTTCCTTTCCTTTTTCCTCCTCTTCCTTCTCTTCCTCTTCTTCCTTTTATTTTTCCTCCTCTTCCTTCTCTTCCTCTTCTTCTTTTTGCTTCATGTAGGGAGTACTACTTCGGAAATATACTTTCTCCTTTCCTCATTGATCTTGTACACTCCAGCCTCAGTCATAAGTAGAGACAAAACCCAAATGCATTTTTTGGAAAACATTCTCTTTCTGTCTCTCAAATTTGTATGTCTAGTGACTTTTATGTGTCCTTCAGATGAAAACATATAAAAAAAGTCCTAAACATTCCTCTCTTTCCTCTGTTGATTGCTATTTTCCAGTGTCCCACACATCAGTGATGCTTTTGCACTGAACAGCTGCCTTCTGCATTTGGGTGACCTGGTCCTGTCTGTTCTGTCCACACTGCCTCTCCTCACTGATTTATGTTACTGTAGCCATATCACTGGTCCCCAGTCTCTCTTTCAAGATTTTTTAAACATATGCCTCATTGCTGTCTCTTCTTTCTCCTTTATTCTGTCTGTTCGTGGCATTTTTTCTGTTAACAAATGTGGTTTGCTTTCAGATTAATGATGAAGCAAGATTAAAGTGTAACTTTAAGAAAGTACCTTTTTCCATAACCTACAATTTATCATTTAGATCAGTCTCTTTTACTAGCTTCATTTTCCAAATCATTCTTTGAAATTGTTAGAATTCTAGTTGGTCTAGAATTTGAGTGATACATTTTCATGTTATTTTTCTTTTTAGAAAAAGTAATTAGGTGGGCTGGTATGGTGACAGATTCGGGGAATATGAGACAGGAGCCTCACAAGTTTTAGCCCAGTTTAGCAGTTTGAAGAGATTGAAAATTACAAATAAAATAGTGAGGATGTAGCTCAGTGTGAAGACTTATGCACATATTCATGAATGTCTACAGACACACACATGATATGGCATTTTCTGCTGGATTCTATGTTACATAATCAGGACATAAAGGTAATCCCTGTTTATTGAATTGAACTAAAGCATTTATATGCCATGGTTTGTCTGGTCAAAATAAATTATTTTGAAAGTTCACACTTGGTTTTTCCAAGAAGTAGACATCAATTTCCTTTACAAAGCAATGTAAGAAAGAGTTGAAGTTCATTTTCTTCTCTTCATTCTGTGAAGACAGTTGTCTTTAGCTATCATTCAAGAAAAGAATTTAAACAAATCAGTCCCCACAAATTTAAAGACCCAGATTGAAAAATGGGCATCTGAAATGAACAGATACTTCTCAGAGGCAGAAGTAAAAGCAGCCAAGAAGCATATGAAGAAATGTTCAACATCATTGGTCATTTGAGAAATGGAGATGAAAACAACACTGAAATTTCATCTAACTCACAAAAAATGGCTGCTACTGTGAAATCAACCAGCAATAAATGCTGGTGAGGCAAGGAGAGAAAGGAACGCTTCTCCACTGCTGGTATGATTACAGACTTGTGCAACCATTGTGTAGATTGGTGTGGAGATTCTTCAGCAAATTAGGATTAGTGAAGTCCCACTTGACCCTGCTATTCTCCTGCTAGGAGTATACTCAAAGGAATGAAAAGAATCATATTGTAAAGAATTGTTTGCACCCATGTTCACAGCAGCTCAGTTTGTGATAGTCCAAGTTTGGAAACAACCCAGATGCCCATCAACTGGAGATTGGATAAAGAAGATGTGTTGTTATTGTTGTTGTCATTTTTTTTTAATAAAGTGGAGTGTTACTCTGCCATAAAGAATGACAAGTTTCATTCATTTATGTGTAAAAGGATACACACTAAGTGAAATAAATAGATCACAGATATGTAAATACTGTATCTTTTCTCTGGTATGAGATTTTGTAGCTGTAAATGAGTTCTAGAATGTATGATAGATTTAGTGAAATAGGAAATATTCAAAGGGAATGTGGTAGAAGAAAGTAATGAAAGGAAAGAATAAACATGATTCGGAAAGAAAAAGAAATAACATGTATATAGGGGATGAGGGGATGTGGGTGGATAGGGATATGGGTAAAAATGAGAATTAACTCATGTCATATACTGGTACAAGTTCCCCAATGTTGAGTGTGATTGTGAGCTGTATATAAAATGTACCAATAAAGAATTCAATTAAAAAAAAGAATAGTTCTGAAATTAGAACACTAGCCTTTTTTCTGAGAAACACAAGTAATAGAAGAAGAGAGTTAGACTTGACAAATAATATCTTGTGGCTCTAATCTGCTATCAGCTTTCCAAAATCTGCACAGTCATCTTGGGTCTGACTATAAACTGGGTTTTCTTTAGAAAGGCAGTTTGTACCATATGACAAATAAGCAATTTGGTGCCAAAGGTGATAGATTAACTTATAATTTTTACCTTGCAGAGCATACC
Organism: Thryonomys swinderianus; assembly: GCA_004025085.1. Classification (NCBI taxonomy): domain Eukaryota; kingdom Metazoa; phylum Chordata; class Mammalia; order Rodentia; family Thryonomyidae; genus Thryonomys; species Thryonomys swinderianus. The sequence goes on from PVIC010010577.1 coordinate 24,309, forward strand.
AAAAGTGACAAAGTCACAAGATAGTGCTCTTAAAAAGCCATTCTAAGCTTGTCAGTAAATGAAGCTCATGTTTCCTGCCAATCTTTTGCTTTTAAAAATATAATTTTATTTATATAGTGTCAGGCTGAGAAGACTTACAGTTGGCATTTCAAACTGATTATTGCCAGTGTAATGTTGGAGTGGTGACACAGTTTCTCTGTGGTAGAACAACATTTCAAAAAAGTATCAGTTTTCAAGTCTCATATGAATTCTCAAACCCATGAATAAAAGATAAATCTAACTATTTAATAGAAATTTATGACTTCACAGTGTAGCCTTATAGAAGGAATGTATTTCTGAATTTTTTTCTATCAAAATATTACAATCAACTTGAGAAAACTGATACTTTGCAGAAGAGTTGATGAAACTGAGTAATACTGGAAAGTGCCTAGAATTCATGAAATGTGTTCCTGTTTCAATTGTTGTTTGACTCCATCCTATTTTCCAGCAGACAGAATATATAGCAAATGACATGATATAAATTGAACACATACTCATACCTCACCACAGTTAGGAAGACCTGGCATGATGTGTTTTAAAATTCAGTCAAAATGCCCAAGGAAATCCATATCACATTCTGTAGAGATGATGGTGCTATAATTCATGGTTTGTTTATAGTGTCGGTGGCTTCCAACTATTTCTCATGGGGATATATACCCACATATGCAAAGAAGTCATTAATTAAATCTGGGGGGGAGAGAGAGAGAGAGAATTAAAACTGCTTAAGTTTTCCTATGTGTTTCTCAGGGATAGAGAGTCATTGGAAAGTGAATTGTATTATAATTATGATCATGTGTTTTCATGAGTGGATTATCTGTCATTAATGTCTTGAGAAAAATCAAGACAAAATTTAATGAATTGGAACCATTTTTACAAGGTAACAATGAGTTTTCCTATATACCTGTTTACAACAGAAAATGGCAATAGCTATCTTGGCAGTTTTCTAGTAGTTCACTAGTTTTTCCATGAATAAATGATTCTGTCTTGTCTAAATTCACTGCCAAAATACTGGGACCCAATATTGGGGCACTTGCTGCCTCCTTGGGTGTAGGTTTCCTTCCCATTTCACATACTGTTGACCCAATAAATTCTATCTGCTATAGTCAGCACCTATACCCAGCCAAAGTCCAAGAGAAGAAATCTCGGCCCTGGTATCCACAGCGTTACTTCCTGCATCACTGACCCCACTGTGCAGGGGCCTCTTAGCCTACATGAAGCACCCCTTTTCTCTTGTACCACCCCTCACCACACCCTGGATTGATTTTAGTCAGTTAGGACTCTCTGTGCGCTTCTTTCACTGATACCTTGCCAACCTTGTTGCATTTTATCCGTGATCTTCTTGGGACGTAAGTCTCTTTGTCTCCTGCTACACTCTTTCTAGGTTTTGTATCAGAGAGACACCAATAATCTCTTCTTTGTCCACAGGCATTACGTGCTTTAATCATGCAAGCTTATCCTTACTTCCAGCCATGTTGTGGATTCAGGGTTCTGTGGTTTGCAACCCTCAGAAACTCTTTTCCTCCTTAGTTTTTCTATACTTCATATTTCTGCAGATAACTTTGGTAGGTTCTCTGTGGCCTGGATATTGCATGAAGATCTAAAGCTTCCTAGAGAGGCCCTTCTGAGTTTTTCTCAGAAAGAATCTCCTCTTCCATATTGTCTGCCTTATTAGTGAAACTTAGGTGTGTTCTGTGGGCTCATCTAACCACTAGATCCAACATGGATCCAATTACAGTCTCTTTTCTCCTGTTTTTTAAAAAATATGTGTCCACAGATTTTATGAGCTTCACCTCTCTTACTAATGGGCATGAGATTCTGCTGAAGCCACAGTTATTTTGCAAGTCAGCGAGGGACTTCTCCAGCACTGGGTTGGAGTTGGAGTTACATGGGTAACTTTGCTCTAAATTCCCCCCTTTCACGGGAAAAAAAAATACGGATGGGAGGCAGAGAAGCATAAATCTTGCAAGCTGCTTTTCCACCAGCAGCCAGAATCAGCCCTAAATGAAGACACTGTCTGCTGCTGGCGGCTACACTTTCTGCATTCTGATTTCAATGAGCAGTCCCCAGCCGGAGAAGCACTTGAAAAGAAAAGGGGATTAACCAATCGTTAATCCAGTTGTGACTTTGGTTTGGGGTTCATTTCTTCAAATGGCCATGTTTTGTGTTGTTTTGTGATCGAGTGCTTTTGTCTTGACAGAACTTTTTCATTTTGTACCTTTCAGCATTGTTTTTGGCCACAGACCAAGCCTAACATCTTCTGGTCACAGAATTCCTTTCCAGAGACTTCAGTGTAGGCTAAGGCCCTGGAGTAATATGAGACGCCTCCATTTCCCAGCAGAGAGCACATTAAAGCGAAGTCTGTTGGCCAGCTGCACAGACAGGTGTTCTTCTCCTTTAATTTACACCTGCCCCCATTTATTTGTCCTATGAATTCTTTTCACAGAGTTGTTCACAACTGCTGAAGGTTTTATAAGTGGTGGAGTCTGAGATGGAAATGCTTCACCTGCTTGGTAGATCAGCTTCACAAATAATAATTCCAGATGTCAGGCCCTTCCTTTGTTGTTGTTGTTGTTGTGTTTGCTCTTTTTTAATGAGCAAGGAGACACATGATATAGCTTATAAGTCCACTGCACAGCGTGCTTCCTGACTCCAACTTCATGTCTGTTCTCTGGAGAAGGTTGGCCCTGGCTGCTTTCTTAGAAACTGGAGAAGTAAAATAAACACTGTAATAATTGATCTTTTTCATCTGTGTAGCAGAGCCTTGAAACCTGAACTAGTTAAATCCTATCCAATTTAATATTGGTAGGACTAATACAGATCAATTTTTCTAGCTCTGTTATATAGACAAAAAAGAGTCAAATATAGTGTTCACTACAGACTCTACTATTGTTTCAAGTATGTCTTTGGAGGGTCTGATGATTTTAACTGAAGACTAAACACTGACTGTCTGGATATGACCCGTCTGGTAAAAATTACCATATCTAGTATTGTCTCATGTGATGTGGCACCTCTAAATCCAAATTGCATGAGTATGTTTCTCTTCCTGACCTGAAATTTAGCAATAAAATCCCTCGGTAGATTTTCACAGTCTATACAGGTTCAGACCTCTGAACTCACTTACCTAAGGGTGAGTTTTTCTATCCTTGGACCCTCTCCCATCAGTTCATTTCCAAGCATGGCCTTTGACGTGATTGCTCTAGACAGGAATCTCCTTTTCTGTGGTATCTGCTGAAAGGTCTTTGTTTATCTTTGTTGTATTTTGTGTTTAAATCCCTTATTCTATAAACTCTTAGAGACACAGAAAACGTCCTCTAACCCATCTTTGCACTGCCACACTAGTGTTAAATATTCATTAAGTGGGTGATATAATTCTGCAGCTCTGGAGACTTTTGCATTTAGTTTGACAGCATCATGAGGGTAACAGGCTAATCTCACTATTTGGTACTAATGCTTCCCTTGCAGGGACATTGACTGGCAAGATTTGAAAGGAACAAGAATTTTTTCAATATTAAACTAAACTTTGTTTAATAAAACTTCTTTTATAAATCATGAGAATAGTATACCACATTATTTGATTTAGGTAATGTGTGAATAAATAGTATCCATTAAATGAAACCGATGTTAAACAGTGCAATTTATAAGTTAATATTCTTCTGTGATGTTAAGAACTGTCTCTTCCAGGATGCTTAGAGGGGGCACGGGCCAAATAGGGAAGAATATTTTGTCTCAGTCTCTCAGAATTCCTGGAAGCATGTTCTTCAGAAAAATGGCTCATTCATCATTTAAATGCTGCAAGGCTGTCACCAAGCTCGAGCGGCCCATTCCTTCCTTCACGGGAGGAAATCAGATGAGCCGAAATGGCAGTAGACTTCATTAGTGATCTACTACTATACTGTCATTCAAGGCCCTTTGAAGACAGCGAGGACATATCTAGGTTTGCAAATACTACACTATCACATAATGTCCCATGTCCCAGCCACAGGCGCTTCTCCTTCCTAGCCTTGTTCCCTTTCCCAGGCTGCTTCCCAATTCCTTCCTCCCCCCTTCCTGCCCCAAGTTCATGTCTACATTTCTGGTAGCCCTAAAATCAAGCATCTTCCCATTTGAGAAAATGCCCCATTCTTTCCTAAGCAAACTGGACACTTCTTTTTGATCTCTTTTCTATACTTCATTTTCTCAGGCATCTCATGATCTTCACTCTAGTCTCAGGCTGCTTTGAGCTGATTGTTTTATGTGTGGGCGATGAGTTCCTTGGGATGAGGAGCACGTCTTATTTATCTTTTGAAATCTAGAAGTTTCTTCACAACCTTCTCCCTCAGCAATGCTCCCTAGCTTCTGCCTGGTAGAGTCCCAGATGCATAGTAGGCATTTCACTAACATTGGTTCAACTACTGTTGCTGACAACCGAAGATTTTGTGAAATAACCAATGCAGTGACTTGACACAAATATCTGAGTCCACTTAAATCCATGCAGAGGGTCATGGCAAATGGCCTAAATGCCTGGGAAATTTGGTGTTAAAATGCACTTATATAGTGACACTACCTTTTACTGCTTGGAAAAAAGTAAAAGTTTAAAAGTACCTACAAATTGTATCTTTTCCACAGAAAGTGGGGTCACAGAGATAAACGTTAGCTGTCAGAGAAGCTACAAATCATCTGAGATGAAAGTGATGTTCTTTTATGGGATATGAGAAGAAAAACTTTCAGAGTGAAACTTAGTAATCCCTCATTTTTGATTCCATGTCTACAGAGGTGCTCAAGTTCAAGTGCAGCCCTTGGTGACATACTGGTTTCTGCAAGGTAGCTGGGTCTCCTGGGGCTTCCAGAATGAGATCCAGAAGAAATTTTCATTCAAGTTGAATGGCAAGCAGAAAAGGATGTACAATGTGGATCTCAGAAGCCTGGCAAAGACAGATGGATTTTGTGTGTGAAATGAATGGCCTTTGCGCAGCTGCTGTATCAGGACAGGGCTGCAGGTTGAGATTCTGCTCTAGTATGTACTTATTCATTCTGGAAGAACAGTGGCCACGTAAAAACCCACCAAATAATGTTATACCCATCTATTTTTTCTACCTAGCTACCAGATAGTTTTGTAAGATACTTCAGTGTGTATGATTTGAAATGATCACTATTTTTCTTTTGAAATTTAGAGATTTCTTCAGACAGGCAGGTATTAAGCCCCAGGGAAAATATTATAGCCCATCTTGGAATATCCCTTTCTGAATTTAGAAAGGGGAAGGCACACAGCTCTGATATGCCACGTTATTTTACAAGATTTCATGATGATGGAACACAGATATGTTATACTCAATACATAGATACAATACTTAAAAAAGATTTTATTTTTCAGGAAATAGTTTATAAGATAGTCAAATGCATTATTTTATGGATGGACAAAATTGTACCTGAACTATTTTCAATGCCTGTTTTATTACAAAAAGAGAGAGCAAGCAATAGCAAATGAAAGCCATCTATTATGTAACTCCCTGGTGTGGTTCTCTCTCCTATTAACTTGCTCAAAATTTTAGGAAGCCCAAATTCTTTGAATTCCATTTTAATGCCACCCTCCACCCCAATTCTGTTTTCAGTGGCAGCAGAGAACAGCTGGGCACCATCCTCTATGAAAATAACTTTCATATAGTGGAAACAAGAATGATTTTGGACATGGTACTCACAAAAACATGTCCTTCAAATGATGTAGCCTATTTGGTATTTCCTCCTGTAAATAGCTAGATTTCCTATAGCTCACCCTTCCAACGCTGTCAAATTTGAGCTCTGGGTAGTATAAGGCAAGTCTTTTCTGTCTTGCCCATTCAAGAATGTCCTCAGAGGAGGTTTTACAATAAAATGTATTGTGTCTAATTTACGACACACCATGTAAGAAGAATGGAATGCCTTTCCGCTTAGGATGTGCATCGATAATGAATGGTTACTATAGTGTTGATCTGCTGTTATAAAACTTGCCGAATTCTGACGCGAATACCAATTAATAATGAAAATGCTTTTCCCTATAAGAGATGAGGCCAGTATCTGGTCTTGGGGACCTGTCCCAGCTGACCACATGCTACTTTAAATTGGGAGAGAAAGCAAGTGTCAGATCGAATATAACATTTATGAAGTCATAGCAGTCATCCCTAGTCAAAGCCACTCCCCAAGAAAGTTGAGGGGTGACTCAGTCTCTCTGAGGTCCTCTTTTCTATTAGCAGCAGTGTAGCCAAAGGTCTGAAAACACATTTTGCTCTCTTCAGGAAAAAACAACATTGCTTTTAGAGAGAGGGTTTTGTTATGGAGGCCAGGGGGATTTTCTACTACAGCCCAAAGGAAGCTGGGTTTGGATCAGAAAGCTAGACGTTTCTTGGCTTGAGTTTCTTACTTGAGTGAGACTCGGGTTCGCCCCCTCCTCAGCTCCCCACCCCGCAGCAGTCCGAAGCCCCGCCTCCTCCCTTGGACCATATGGGGAAGCTGGCTCCGTGGCTGTTACTCTATGGGCTCCAAGTTCACACAGCTGTTCCTCCCCTGCTTAATGTACCGGTAATTACAGCAATGTGCTCTTCTTTTTTTCAATCATGCAACTTTTATTAATGGAAAATGATTTGCTTTTAACAACTTCCATGCATTTTGTTCTTGTTTTTGAAAAGAAAAGAATGTCTTTCTGATATTCAGTGATTCAACCCTCAACCATAAACAACAGTCTTTGTATCAATTCCTAGCCCCATAGGAGGGCTCCCTGGGGCTGGTATGTGTGTGTGTGTGGGGGGGGGCGTTCAGTGGGTGTAACTAACTTGATCTGAATAGGTCAGCGCGGAAACAAAGCCAGCTCATTGCTCTCTGCACAGAGAGGTGGTGAAAGAATATTTTTTTTTAAATGTGGAATTGGAAAAAATCAAAAGTACAAATTGAGTCCTGCTTTCTCGATCCGGACTCAGTGTGCTCTCAAAGGATTTGTAACACAAGCATCTGAAGAAGGTCTCATCTCAGTGCAATCTTTCAGAGCGTTTAAATTTGCTACTTTGGTGTTGGGATTGGATGGGGGCTTAAATTATAACTGGGGACCCACCCTTGGCTTCAGCCGCGCAGAGCCCGCTCTGCGGCACAGATCAAACCTTTGGTTGTTCGTGTCGTCCTTTCATTTGTGGATAAACTGCATCAGTCCTGGAATCTGCTCTTGTACCTCAGCCTACATGACACTGGGGCTCGATCTAATAGGATCCTTTTTAAACAAAATTTCCCAACCCATTAGAGTACTTTATTTTGGGAAATTTATTTTAAAAAAGAAAAAGACTAAGCAGCAGGTGTAGTGAAAAATACCAAGTGAAATCCTCGTGTGTAGATGGAATTCTGCTTTCATATGAAGTATACAGCTCACGTGACAAGGGGAATGATAGTCAAGTGAATTTTTTTTTTTTTTTTTTTTGAGACATGGTTTCACTTTGTAGTTCAGGCTGGTCCTGAGCTCACTATATAGCCCAGGCAAGCCTTGAACTCAGCAATCCACCTGTCTCGGCTTCCCAAGTGCTGGGATTATAGGTGTGAGCCACCAGGCTCAGCAGGTGAATGTTATCTTTAAACCACATTTAGACTTAAAATTCAAGAAAACAATCAGATGACAAATTATGATGCAAAATAGATTCAATTTATTTTGATATTTCAGATACTCATAAATTTTAACATTTAGATAAGGGTTGTAGGGTTGTATTTTGGTGTTTGTTTGTTTGTTTGTTTTCTTTTCCTTCAGTTCCTTCAGTACTGGTACTTGAGCCAAAGGACTCTACCACCAAGCTACATCCTCACTTCTTTTTAGTTTTCATTTTGAGACAGGGTCTGGATACACCTCTAGTGACTCACCTTTATTGTGCTCCTGACTACTAACAACATGATCAGGGAACCGCTTGGATCCCCCCAAACACACCCTTCTCCAGAAGAGATAACTTTAGACATTAATGGCTATAGAGTGAGACAACTGATATCATGAGAATTTAAACTTTGAGCTAAGTCATCATACATTTGGAAAAGTTCTTTTCCCAGAACCATTAGGCTACTCAGCAGCAGAGCTCTAATAAATCTGTAGAATTTTTCTTTGCAACAAACTGCAGGAGAGGCAGCCTACACTTGTTTCCTCCATGAATCCAATATATAAGTGTGATTCACCTCTGAAGAAGTCAGATTTACTTGGTTTATGCAAAGCAAACAAGCACACTTAACATAGTAAAGCTGGCCTTCAGCATGTTACGCAGTAAGCCATGGGTCTATCTTACCTCATATTCAGATGATTGCAACAGTAGGTTTGAGAAGAATGCACTTTTGAAACTTTAAGTCATTTTGATATCCACTGGACCATCAAAAATATAAATATGATTGGATAAATGTCAAAATGAAGTGGTTAAATGCAGCTGTTCATCTCTTCTTTATACTTATTCATTCATACAGCACAAAGTATTTGAACACCACACAAGGACAAAATTTTCCAGGACAAAACCCCCCCTGCCTTAGTAGATTACAGTTTAGTAGGAGAAAATATATAAAGGAAATATAGAAGGGAAAAAAAGCTAAGGAAAAAATGCAACTCTGTGTGGAGACAAAGTGAGGAGAGTGCTGTGGTTCAACAGAGGGTGGCAGAGATGTTCTCATTTATACCTCTTTTTTTTTTTTTTTTTTTTGAGACAGGGTCTCGCTTTGTAGTTCAGGCTGGCTCTGAACTCACTATGTAGCCTAGGCAAGCCTTGAACTCAGCAATCCTCCTGTCTCTGCCTCCCGAGTGCTGGGATTACAGGCGTGAGCCACCACGCCCTGCTCATTTATACCTTTTGAGATATAAAATATATGGATGTGGCCGGGAAGAACTTCCAGAGCAGAGTGGGGAAAGTACAAGAGTTATGAAGCACTGTGGAGCCATGTGTTTGAAGATGCCAAGGCGGTCAAGGTGCTTGGAGCAAAGGGCACAGTGATCCACAATGAAGAGACAAGGCAAAGAGTTGGAGGAAGCCAGAGCTCATCGCTCGTTTGATGACATTGACCTTCACTTGGAAACAGGAGAAGCCCTGGGAGATTCTGAGCAGAAAAGACAGAATTCTGCATGGTTTTGCTTTTGTTCTGTGTTGTTTTCTTTTTTCCATATTATGGATTGACTTAGAGCTGTGTCACTAGCCCTTTGAAATTGTTTTTCTCTTTTTTTAATCTTCAAATGTGGCCTCACTAAGCTGTCCAGGGCTGGGTTGGACCTATGACCCCCTTACTTCAGCCTCCCAGGATGCTGAATGGCAGATGTGCACCGCCATGCCCAGCTTTGTCACTAGTTTAAGTACTAAGGGAAGAGGCAGGGAAGTATCTGAGCAGAGTTTTTTTTGTTTTTTTGTGGTTTTTTTGCACTGTATATTTTTTTAAAGGCATTCTCTTGCTCTGATGTAGGGCTATTCCAGAATTTCTTAGCAAATTGATATTTTGGGCTTGGAAACTGCTTTGGAGGATTTTCGTGTGCATTGCTGAGTGTTTATTAGCACCTGTGGCTTCTGCCTAACAAAATTACAGCACTACCCTGACCCTGCTCTCTGATAGTGACACCAGCCTTGCCTTGAGATGTTCATCCCTGACCGGACACCACTGACAATGGCAAATGGGAGGTTCAAGTAGAGAAGGGAGGGGCTTCTTCATGGGTTCACTGGTACCAAGCCTGGGTTGAGAAAGCAGGTTTTTTTCTCTCTAGATGTCACATACATGCACAGCTGGGGTCCACACCTACATGTGTGAGATCTCTGAAATTTGAGGAAACTTTGAAATATCCAAAGATGTGATCCCCAAAACTATTCATACTCAAATATTTTTCAGGTGTTGTAGAAACAGGGTACGTTTGGAATCATACAGATGGTTACACTTTACTGACTGGGTCAGAATTTGTCCAGTTCCTTTGGTCTTGGTTTTGTTAACTCATTCTTTGATTTGCACTGAGTTCCCAGAGCCCTGAACTGAAGACCCTCCCTTGTACTTCAGGATTTGTCCGACTGATAACAGTTATCACACAGAGTGCTGCTTAAAGAAAACATCACAGACACACATGCATCTGTAAAATGCTCACTTCTGAGAGCTGGTTTCTGACAAAGGAAGCTGTGCCTGAGATCATCGGGGGTCAGCCGTGCACCTCAGACTTGACAAGGCACAAGAATCAGATGGAAATTCTGTTCGGTACAAGATACCGTGCAGCCAGACAAGATCCTAGACTTCAGCAGAGCAGGGATTAAGGAGCAGGAAGGAACATGAAACAGCAGAGCTGGAAGCAGAATGCACAGCTCTGACCTTGTGTGCTTTCCCTGGAGGGCTCTATCTGTTTTCACAGAGGCCTCTCCGAATGCCACTCTCTGAAAGGTGAAAATGTAAACACAGGGACGCGGGTGGCCTTTGTTCTGAGGGTGAGCCACACAGCCTTCTAGATAAACAGTTGCTTGCCTTCCAGGAGTGGTACTGGGAAATGGTTTTGTAGGGGAGACAAATCACACAAGTGCAGAAAGCGCAGCTCTGCTTAAGCAGATCCAATTTCACTTTGCAGGAGGTAGAGTATTGGTACCCTCTGCTGTGGGATGTGAGCTCATGCTCAGCGCTGGTGGCTTCCCCAAAGAGATGGCACTTTCCTGCATCATCCGTCAGTTACAAGAGGGCCCTGTCTGAAGAAGAGGCCGTGGTGGATGTGAGAGAAAGTGGATGAATGAGACTACAGCTACATATGCAGAGCTTGGCTTTCATCTCTCATATGCACACCTGGGATCAGAGGCCTTCGCCATGACTGCTTCCCTGAAATAGTGTCTCTCACGTAGTGTCACCACCTCAGCTCACTTCGCGAATGCGTGGACCACAAAAGATCATAGGAAGCGATAATTATAATGACATGAATGTCGTCAGGACTGGCCAGAACATAGTTCTACAAGAAAGAAAGACTTGAGCACAGGCCATGGTGTAACCAACATATAATTTCTTTTATCTATTTACTTTACTAGTTTCTCGTTTGCATTTTAAAAGCTGAACCTCTAGCCATAATCTCATCTTGTCCTAAATAAACAGCCCAAGATGTCCATGGATTTACCACTCCTTTCTGATTTTCATTTACCTTTGTATTATATAGTCTCAGATTGGTCGGTAGAGTCTCCTGTATGAGAAAAATCAAGACATCGATGTGCAATGTTAGTTATCACATCAGATATTAAATCTTTTCCCAGTGTAGATATGCTTTTTTTTTTTCAGAAACAAATGTGAGGGTTAGAGTTATGTGAGATTTCTCCTGTAATGTACACTGTGATCCTTCCCTTCCCTCCAGAAACATACCAGAGAGTCTTTTTCAGCACTCAGCAGTTGAAAATGATCTTTCACTATCAGCCTTTGATTTTTCTGAGTTTAACAGGTGGCTCGAGCTGACCTATCACTTGAGTCATCTGTGTGGGTTTGCAGGGTAGTCGTTCCTCCTGTGCCTGGACTTGATGGATGTCCCTCACTAGGAAGGTGACTGCAAAGCACAGAGGCTCCTGGGAACAGTTCCTGTTCCTCTTCTTCTACTGGCATCTCCAGCTGATCTAATTCGACTTCTTGAAATGACTTAAAGGCTGCACCTTTGTTCGTTCTCACACTATGAGTTCACAAACCTGGGATGCACCTGCTTCCTGGTTGCAGGGTGAGGCAGGGCAGGCAGACGACCCCAGGGGCAGAGTCCCTCAGAACCTCTCCACAACTGTTGGTCACCTTTCAGCCATTAGTCAAACTGAGCTCACAGATGTGCCTTATAGGTCAGGGTGAGCGGACTCAATCCAGAGAATCCCTGTTTGCTGTGACACCACATGAACCCTTAACACCGATTTGGATCTGTATTTAATTTCATGGGGCAAGTTCCAGAAATAAATACTTATTTATTTTATTTACTTAAAAATCCAAATAATATTGAAAGAATACCAAGTGTGTAATGTCTATTATGTATGGTCTATTTAAACAAAAAAGTCCTGAAGATCTGACATTTACCTTTTAATCCCTTAATGTCACTCCTAATTCTGTTACTAATAACTGAGAAAAATTTGACAATCAATCATTATTAAAGAAAATATTAAAACTTCACCTGAACTAAGGTGTTCATTATGACTTTTAAGGTCAGTAAATGGCATTACATTTTCTAATCTTCCAGCCTAATGTTTGCATTTCAGGACAGAGCAAAAGAAAAAGAAAAATATTCCAAATGGGAAAAGAAACTCAGCTATGTTGTGGCAGGAATTTAAATAATATAATCACTTTAAAATAAATATGTAGATTCCTCAAATGATTAAAAATAGAAATTTGATTTGACTCAGCTATTCCTTTTCTGAGTATCTTTCTCAAAGAATCTTTATATTATAGAAATATATGCATCTATGTATATAGCAGTGAAACTCACAATAGCTAAATTATAAAAGCAGTTTATATGCCCATTAATAGATAAGTAAATGAATAAGCTCATGAATAAATAAAAGAAATTTGGTGTATATATACATAATAGAGTATTACTCTGCCATAAAAGAGGATTAATTTAAACCATTTGTAGAAAAGAATAGATGTTTTGAGACCAAATTCTAAATGAAATTTATCACACATAGAAAGATACATATTTTATATTACCTCTTATGTAAGAAACCCAAAATACAAATCATTTAAAGAACAAAGTAAAAGATAGCAGGAACCATCATGTATTTCAAGCATATGTCAACAATAAATTTGCATGTACATTTTCAGAAATAAATAACTATAAGTTTTTTATATATAGAAAAAGAAAACCAAATGTCCTTAAACTTGAAGAATTTGACTGGGTGGGTATTTGAGGAATCCTGGAAAATTTGCTGTGACTGTTCAACATCTAATGCTAGTGCTGGCTACTCCCTAGACTGAAGAAATACACCTATCTCTAGTGTTGGCTTCTAGTGACAGTGAGAATAATAAAAGTTTTCATGAAACTAAAAAACAGAGATTATTTGAAATACAGCTTCTGTCTGCACTGTTTCTTCAATGCGGCTATGACTTAGCTACTAAAGATCAGTTACTAATGATTTAAATATATAACCATTCTTTTAAATAAATATAGGCTAGTGAGCTTTTATGTATGTAATTTTATGCCCTTCAGTCAATTTCCACTTTGAGAAATTATCTTGTAATGTGTTGCTGCATTGGGTACAAAATATCAGGAACTCTATAGATCAAGAACTAGTAAACTATAAGGGTTGGGGATTTAGCTCAAGTGGTACAGAACTTGCGTTGGAAGAATTAGCAAACTTTCATCAGGTTCAGTCTCTATAATATGTAGCCTAAGTGTGCTGCTATTCAAAAAATACACTGCCACACTTTCCAGAGACTAGTGGGGAAACCATTGTATTATTTGCTAATGTTGCTTCTGATTGTAATGCAAAAAGTGAGAACAGGGGCTGGAGATTTAGCTCAATGGTTCCAGTGCCTGCCTCGCAAGTGCAAGGTGCTGAGTTTGATCCCCAGTAACCACATACAATGCTTGGCTTGGTGACTCACACCCACCAGCAATCAATACCACATATCACAGTGCTGGGCATGGTGGCTCACACCTATAATCCCAGCACTCGGGAGTCAGAGACAGGAGGATTGCTGAGTTTGAGGTTTGCCTGGGCTACATAGTGAGCTGAGGGCCAGCCTGGACTAAAAAGCGAGACCCTGTCTCAAAAAAAAAAAAAAAAAAAAAAGGAGAATAAACTGTGAAGTCCCATAAGGCAGAAAACAGTCACATAAAAATATCTCCCAGAAAACACATTGCCCTCCACACCCAACACTGCCATGCACAGGCTCCATTTACAGCATAGGCCTCAAGTTCTGTCCCTCTGTAATCTCCCAACCACACTGAATCCTAGCTCTGAAGAAGAAGATATACTTCTTAAAATCTTCCCAAAATATTTCCCATAATTTGAACCAAGTGGAGAAAGTTAATAAAACTGCTCATTCAAAAGAGGTGACTATACATAATTCTGCATTGCTGAATCTCATTTTCAGTCCCCATAAAACAGCCCAGTGGAAGAAGTCAGAGATTAAGGCATTAATAGCTGATTAGAAATAACTACTATTGGGGCCAGAGATTTAGCTCAGTGGCGCCTGCCTCGCAAGCCCAAGGTCATGAGTTCGATCCCAGTAACCACATACAATGCTGGGCGTGGTGACTCACACCCACCAGCCATCAATACCACATACCACAGTGCCGGGTGTGGTGGCTCATGCCTGTAATCCCAACACTTGGGAGGCAGAGACAGGAGGATTGCTGAGTTTGAGGTTTGGTTGGGCTACATAGTGAGCTGAGGGCCAGCCTGGACTACAAAGCGAGACCCTGTCTCAAAAAAAAAAACAAACAAACTATTATCATTTTTTCCAATAATACAGAGTCATAAAACAAATAACAGCTTCATCTATTTTAAAGCTATGGTATCTGATTCTCTATGGACCTTTAAACATATGACTGTAAAGTGGTATATTTATCTTGATCACAGAGTTTTTGGAAGGCTCCTTATTTTGCTTCTGAACTAAGTACTTCAGTAGTCTCATCTGAGTCCTGGACCTGTGCTTTCTTGATTTCTTGCATTCCAAGTGTAACCACATAGTGAAAAACAAAAACAAAACTGCAAAATCTGCCCTCAGAGCCAGAGAGTGTCCTTCAGTGGAAACGTCATGGGGGAGCAAGAGAGAATGGTGTTTTTAATCTCTGTCCATTGACATCATACATCATGCCATGAATGAGAAATCTGAATACTTTTTACAAAAACTCAATGACCAGAAAATGGATAGAAGAAATTCAAAGCAAGTGACAATATTTGTTGAAAAAAATTTAAAAGCAAAATAGATTATAAATAGTAATTTAGAAAAAAAAGCAGGTTAATTTTAAGAACTGAGTAAAGTTGATAAGTTCCACTTATCCTTGTTTAGAGAAGTTTCCAATTTTGCTTTTGTAGATTCTGATGCCAGATTGTTCAGTAAGTATTTTATATTGATCACAGGCCAGATTTGTTAAGCTTTGTAGACAATCATTTTCCAAATGAAAAAAAAAAAAGAGACCAGAAAGTTACATAACAAGTAAAACATTGGATCAACTAAAAAATTCCCTGAACATTTGGCATGTGCTGTTGCTCAGAACTGAGGGCCATCACACCAAGAATTCAGACTCCAATGAGGTCACCAAGGAATATTGTTCAAAGAGTGTGTCTGTCCTGTAAAGATGACAGAAGAAAAAAGGGGAATTTATACCACAAATCTACTTGGATTTTCATACCTTTGTAAATTTGTTATCTATTAAATTATTCAAACTTATTATTTTTATTTTCATGTATTTTTGAAAGTATGTAAAATATCCTGTTTTATTTTTAAGTTTTGGGTGTAGCTGACTTTTAAATTCTATAACATAATATGCCATTTATGATCTATTTCTTTGATAGAAAGACTTTAATGGGTGTGACATGGCACCTCCTTGCAGTTTTGATTTGCATCTCTCTAATGATTAAACATGATGGACATCTTTTCATATGTTATTGGCCATTTTTATATCTTCCATTGAGCTGTCTATTCAAGTGCTTCACCCATTTCAAAATCAAGTTTAAATGGGCTTTATCTTAAATGTGTGAGTTTGAGAATGTTGAACAGTGTGACAAATTGCTCTTCAATATAGCTTTCAGGACTCAAGTACAGTTGGTAAAGGGTGGGCTAAACTGAACACAGCTGGAACCTGAAATTTAGACAGGGATAGAGAAACAATCTAGAGAGGTACTGCTTCTTTCTTAGAATAACAATTCCTTCAAATAGCCGGCCATTATTGCATGCTGTCATGTTCTGGACACTAACAGGGGGATGATGGAAGGAGACATATAGAGGAACAGGGTAGTCTGAGTTAGGTATGTGGAATCATGACCTACAACAGTGATGGCAAACCTTTAGAGCTTTCAATGATAACAGCCAGTGGTGGCACAGGTGCCATAGGTTCACCACCACAAACCTGGACTAGGTATGAGTCTAAACTTCTGTATCTGTTGTATATAGATATATTTTTATTTCTATATTTTAAAAAAGTGTTTATTTCATATCAAGTAGACTATAAGTTAAAAGGTGTGTGGATCTACTGAAACTTTGTAGGTACTGCAAGTTTCATAAAAGAGGGCAAATGAGATGATCAATAACTTTAAGAGAATTATAGGAGTATAGATTTTAAAAGACACAAGGAAAAGAAAATTCCCCTAAGAGCAAAAGTTGTACTGGACACATTTAAGTGTTCAGGCTTGCTTCTATAATAGATTACAACCAGGGAAATTCATTTAGTACTTTGGCTTATATATAAAACAAAATAATGCCTTCAAAGACATTTTGAAAACTAAATAAGAAAATATGCTCAAATGTGTCTTAGTGTTTTCTCAGCAAACAAGAGAGCTACATTGTTTTAAAGGAGATATACAGGACTGTTGTAGCTTTTTCTTCTGACTTGGTTTTATCTTTCACATCTAGTAAAAACCCTTTCAAGTTCAGTCTCAAGCCAGTGTCTCGACTCATTGCATACATTTCCCTTTGTAGATCCTCTCTTCTCTCTCTGCTTTCTGGCTTCTAGGACAGGAGCAGCTTTCTTCCACCCAGTCCTCCCACCATGCCAATACTGCATTGGAGCCAACCGACTGTGAACTGACCCTCTCAAACCATGAACCCAAGTAACCCTCTCCACTTTTAAATAGTGAGCATAAGATATTTTGTCCCTTGCCAGGTGTGGTGGCTTGTACCTGTAATCCCAGCACTCAGGAGGCAGAGGCAGGAGGATTGCTGAGTTCAAGGCTTGCCTGGGCTCCATAGTGAGCTGAGGGCCAGCCTGAATGACAAAGCGAGACCCTGTCTCAAAAAAAAAAAAAAAAAAAAGATATTTTGTCCCAGTGACAAGAAATGAATATGAAGATAATGATAAGGCAAGAAGACATAAAACTGAGGCATGACTTTTCTGTTTATGTTGACAAAACTACAGATGAATTACTTCTGTGACTCTAAGTAAATCTGAAGATTTTAACAAGCGATGGAATATCATTTATACTGTAATTTATAAGGAAATCAATTTATAAGTAAATGTCACTATAAATCAAAAGAAGATAATTTTTACTTTAATAGATCTTTTTAAAAACTGCTCTTGTAAAACTGTTTTGTTTTGTGGGAAAATAGACATGCATCATGGTTCCTCAGGCTATACTAAGTGAATGACTAAATTTTCTGACATCTCTTACTCATCAATGAGAATTCACAGAAGCTCACAGATATTAGCACTTCTTGTCCTTTTGCTTTCAGCTGCTAAAGTGTCCTGCTTTTGCTCCTTGTGGGAATATTAAAATAAAAGTTTTCCATAAATAGTAATAACCTCAAATGGTTATCATTTCTTTTTCATGGGCTTTCAGAGAACAGAAGCCATGATGCACATGTACCCAGCTTCTTGAGAGCTCAAAAGTAGATATTGGAAGTACCACTTGAATGAAAGGGAGTCAGGGCTTTCAGTAGCCTTCATTGCGTTTGTGGGACTCTTCCTATTTGGAACAACTTTTATTTTAATCTAGCAATGCTATTATCAGAAAAATCTTGCAACTTGTTTTCTTTTATACGGATTTGAATAGAATTTTTCATTTTTCTGGAGCAAGGGTCTGGGACTCAAATTTAAGTGAGCCAGAGAGTCAAGAGATTCTATTAACAGGAAACAGATACTCTCAGCCTATTGTAACCTAGCCCCAGTGGATATAAGCAAAACACTTAGGGAGAGATTATTTCTGGAATAACACTCACCACAACAAAAAAGTAATAAAGCATATTACTAAGAACTGAAAGGCTATGATATAATAAGTTAATAAGATAACTTTATCCTCTGTCCCTGAAATTTGGAAAATGCCTTGAGCAAAATTGTCTCTTCTGATCGTGTGGACTATTTGATCCTTAAAAGGACTCTGTAAGGCTTTCAATGAATTTACCCGGACAAATTGTGCAATAGCCACTAAATGAAATGACTGATGCACCTGTCTAAGGAGCTACAGCTTTCCAGTACCACAGGAGAGCTTTACACCTCATAGTGACATTGAAAGCACAGATCCAACCCCAAGCACAGGTGGTTCACTTTTCTTTCAAATTCCAAGCCACAGCATCTTCATGGAAATGTGCCATTTCGAGAGAGTCACTCATTATGTTTCATTGTATTCAAATCTTACAGCGTTATATATGTATTTCCCATTATCTTGAAAAGACATTTATAGGAATGTTGGGAAAATTCCTATTTTGATTCCTGTTGATATGAATAATGTTAGCTTATATTTTTCTATCATTTGAGCAGGCAATGTACAAACAAAGAGAATAATAAAGTGTGGTAGAAAAAGACAAAGGGATGGATCTCTCGCAAGTGAGAAGTGTCCCAAGAGTCCAGGGGCAAAGGGGGAGGCGAGGGGAAATAAGTGGAGTAAGGATGTGACATACACAGGACCCTAATAACCTCAATGAATGTGAACATTATATAATGAAATCATTGTACAGTTCTATAATATAGAATCAGTGGAAGCCCTCAGCTTGTTTTCCAGTACTTAGATGGTTCCATTAACTCATTTGCCAGTATAAAGCCTGCCACTAGATACAACTTGTCACTTGACACTCACTGATAAGGTTTTGATGTGCTAAATTATTATGATCTCTGTGCAGTTAAACTTCTCCACTAATCTTTAACTACATTTGCTGTCTCTTCCCAGTGCTAGGGTCATGACCTCAACTCCACCAGAGATCATCAGGACTC
>PVIC010010578.1:0-43067 GCA_004025085.1 Thryonomys swinderianus
AAAAAAAACTAAAGAAAATACAGAAAGGCATGCAGAGGATGGAAATTAGAAAGAAAATTTAAAATATAAATGACAAGATTCTAAATCATTAAAGAGAGAGATGGAGACAATGAGGCAAAGAAGATCCAGGGCAGGTTGCTGTCAGGTTTCACAAGGCAGGAAAGGAAGACGACGGAGGGTCACGCTATGGTTCACGTGTGAAGTTCAGGCCCCGTGCGGCCACGATCAAGTGGTGTGAAAACTTCACGAGACGCGACCTAGGGGCGGTGGTTGGGCCACTGCGAGCAGAACCCTCAGACGGGTGGTGCAGCTCGAGGGAGCCCTAGCCAGGCCCCGTGAGAGCAAGCTGTTGAGACAGTCAGACCCACCCTGATCTCCCTGTTCTCCACCTCAGAGCGTGGCCTCTCCCTCACGCACAGCCTCGTCCCTCCAACTGGCATGCTGTGCTGTGGCCGGAAGGTCTTCACTAGAGCTGAGCGGAGGATAGTCCCGGGCTCTTGAATGTACAGATGTGAACTAGATAAATCTCATTGCTCTATAAACCACCCACCTCGTGGGCTCGGTTACAGCAGTAAGGAACAGGTGAACGCAAGGCATGCTTTAAAGATCCACACTGGTTTGCATCTGTAGTCTCCAAAATGCATGATTTGAAATCTCGCCCCATGGTGTGGCACGAAGAGGAAGGACAGTGACTAACTCCTGAGGCTTCATCACAGATCAGTGCCTTAAAGAGGGGCCCAGAGAACTAGCTTCTTGCCAGGCCACCCTTTGCCACCCGAGGAGCCAGCTGCGTCTCCTTTCCCTTCAACCATCCCCTGTGTGAAGACACAGCAGTGAGGTGGCATCTTGGAGGCAGAATGGAGGAGCCCTCATCAGGCATTAAGTCTGTTCTTGGACTTTCCCAGCCTACTGGGAGAAAGAGTTTCTCATTCTTATAAATCACTGACTTTGAGGGGTTTTTTTTCTTTTTTACAACAGCACAAATAGACTAAGACCTAATGAAAGAAAAATAAGGAGAGAATCTTTGGGGGAAGTCAGGGGAAATGATCAAATTCCTTAGAGGAGTAGAATAAAATAATCTAGTTTCATATTTCTGCACAGCTACATCCAATATCCAATAAGACATTTACAGGGAAGAACTGGGACCCTATGACATATGAATACAGCTCTCTTCAACACTGAAGGCTGGAGACAGTTTTGAGTGTGAATTTGGGGACAGTTTGAGAACTCAAGGAGAAGCCTTTGCACAAAACTTCTAGAAGAAACACTCAGAGGGTGGATTACAATTTACTAGCAGGTGCCCTGGAAACTTAAGACAGCATCAGTGATGAGCAGTGAAAGTATTAATAACTGGGAGTCACAAAAATGGAGTAAACGTTATGATAAGAAAGTCATGAAAATTAAGAAAAGATAGAAAACTGGGTACCAAAAAGTAAGTAAATAATAAAAAATAACAGCCGCCAGGCATGGTGGCTCATGCCTGTCATCCCAGCACTCGGGAGGCAGAGACAGGCAGATTGCTGAGTTCGAGGCTTGCCTGGGCTACATAGTGAGCTCAGGGCCAGCCTGAACTACAAAGCTTGACCCTGTCTCAAAAAAAACTCAGCCAACATCCACTTGATGATGAAGTCCTACACATAGGAACAAGACATGAAAATCTGTTGCAGTGATTTCTAATTAACACCATACTTCCTAGTGAAGGAAGGAAAGCCAGAAAAAAAAAAAAACGAGCAAAAAGTATATGGAAAGAAAGAATATCAGTATTTTTACAGAGTTTAGATAGTATACATATAAAATCCAAAGTAATCTGCAGATCAATTATGTAAATTATTAAATCTGTAAGATTCCTGGAAATACACTTGAAAAATAATCTGTAGTATTTCAAATACCAATAACAAATAAGATGTGAAAATTTTTAAATGATACCCAGAGTTCCATTCACAGAATGGAGGTGTTCAGTTTTTAATAAACTAACCTTTCACTGATAGCAACTATAAACTCCAGCAAATATAGAAAACAAACGAACACCCCCCCCCAATGCCTGCCTGGGGATTATCAGCAGCAGGAACCATCTGGGGAGCAGACAGGAGCCCGCACAAGTTGCCCACCTGGCAGCTCTGTCTCACGCTTTCCAACCTCTGAAGCAGGGAGAGAGAATTATTAATTGAGTGTGTTTAAAGTCAGAAGAAACAGGACCAGAAAGAGAAATATCTGAAATTAAATAACCT
Organism: Thryonomys swinderianus; assembly: GCA_004025085.1. NCBI lineage: Eukaryota > Metazoa > Chordata > Mammalia > Rodentia > Thryonomyidae > Thryonomys > Thryonomys swinderianus. The sequence continues at coordinate 2,229 of PVIC010010578.1, forward strand.
AGTGATAGGTCCCAATGCCCCAACAAGGACAAGAATAAGCTAAACCCCAAATCAGTAGAAGGAAAGAAATAATAAAAATCAGAGTAGAAATAAGTGAAATGAAGACTAAATGAGCAATACAAAGGTTCAGTGAAACAAGGAATTGCTTCTTTGAAAAGCTGAACACACTTGATAAACCCTCAGGCAAACGAACCAAGTGAAAGACACAAACAAAGATAAAGACATAAAATGAAATATTATAACATATCTCGTTTTGTTGTATGGGTTCTTTTTTTTTTGGGTACTTGGGATTGAACTTAGGACCTTGCACTGGCTAGGCAGGTGTGGCACCGAGCCACATCCCAGCTCATAACACACAGCTCTAAAACTCATCAGATTGGCAGGAAATATTTTGAAAAGTTATTTGACAATAAATTGGAAAATCTAGAAAAAATAGAGAAATTTCTATACACATATGATCATCAAAAATGAACCAAAGGGTTATAAAAAACTTAAATAGAACAATTATAAGCAATGAAATTAACGTAGGAATTAACAGCACCTTGCCAAAGGAAAACACCAGGACTGACTCAGTTTACTGCTGAATTTTACAAGACTTTTAAAGAACTAATACATGTGCTCCTCAAACAAAGAGGAAGTCTTCCAGACTCATCCTCTGAAGGCAACATTACTCTTCTACCAAAACACAACAGGTACACAACAAAAGAAAAGAAAATTATAGACTAATATCTTTGGTGAACATTGGTGCAAAAATATCTGCAAGTCAAATTCAGTGTCACGTCACACACATCACACACCACAGTCAAGTCAGTGTCATTCTAGGGGTGCAAGTTTGGCTTAACATGCACAAATCAGCAGACGTGATTGGCCAATTCGAGGCATCAAGGGTAAAAGTCACATTATCATTTCAATAGGAGCAGAAAAGTCTCTGACTCTTCAGTATCTCTTCATGATGAAAACCCTGAATAAAATGGGTATAATAACATGATACCTCAACACAACAAAGGCTCTATGTGACTAACCCATAACTAATATCATACTAGATGCAGAAAAACTAAAAGCACTTCATTTTCTCTAAAATTGGGAATGAAAGAAGGGTGTCTACCCTCACTGCACGTATTTAATATAGCGCTGGAAACTTTAGCTAGGCCAACCAGGCAAGAGAAACAAATAAAAACGAAAACAAGTAAAAAAAAAAAAGGAAGCTAAATTATCCCTCTTTGCAGATGATACGATTCTATTCTTAGAAAACCCTAAAGTCCACCAGTTTCTTAGAATACAGCAAAGTAGCAAGATGCAAAATTAACACGCAAAAATTGGTAGTTTTCCTATATACCAGTAATGAACTCACTATGAAAGAAATCCAGAAATGATGTCATTTTCAGTAGCCTCAAAAAAATAAAGTATCTAAGAATAAACCTAATCAAGGGCATGAAAAACCTATGCAATGAAAATGGTCAAATACTAAAGGAAGAAATTGAAAAAGACACTGGAAAATGGAAAGAATTGCATGTTTGCAGACTGGGAGAATTCATATTGTTAAAATGGCCATACTGACAAAAGCACTCTATAGATCTGAAGCAATCTCCATCAAAATATCAACGATAGAGCTGGAGGGTTAGCTCAGTGGTTCCGGCGCCTGCCTCGCAAGCGCAAGGTCCTGAGTTCAATCCTCGGTGACCACATATAATGCTGGGCGTGGAGACACGCCCACCAACAATCAACACCACATACCACAATGCCGGGCGTGGTGACTCACGACTGTAATCCCAGCACTCGGGAGGCAGAGACAGGAGGATTGCTGAGTTCGCGGCGGCTTGTCTGGGCACCATAGTGAGCTCAGGGCCAGCCTGAACTACAAAGTGAGACCCTGTCTCCAAAAAGCAAAAAAAAATCAACGATACACTTCACAGTACTAGAACAAAAATCCTAAAATTCAAACAGGAAGCCCAAAGGTCCTGAACAGCCAAAGCATCCTGAGTAACAGGAAGAGAGCTGGAGGTATCCTAATACCGCACAGGGGTTCAAATGCTCGCAGAGCCACAGTCACGGCGAGGGGGTGAGGACAGACAGACCAGCGGCATGGAGTGGAGTGGAACGGAACGGAGCAGAATGGAACAGAACAGAATAGGTCTGGACATCTAAAACCATCTAATTCTCCGCAGAGGAGCCCAAAACACACACCCAAGGAAAGACGGCCTCGACAACAGGTGGTGTGGCGACAACGGGAGGTCCCCCGGTACCGGACCGAAAGGAGTTTCCTCTCTCTCCTCCTGTACAAAAAACATCATTTTAGAATGGATAAAAGGCCTTAAGATACGACCTGATAATCTGAAACTTCCAGAGGAGAACGTGGGAACGCTGGAGGGAGCTGGGACAGTCCTAATTCCTCGAAAACGACTCCAACAGCTCAAAAACTAACGGTAAGAATCAACAAAATCGAATCCAGTCTTCTGCGCAGCGTAGGAAAACAGCCGGGTGAAGAGACAGCTCGTAGCTAGGCGGGAGGAAATCTTTGCCAGCTTTCCATCTAGAATATATAAAGTTTTACGAAAAGCGTGACATGAAAGGACAAGTAACCCAATCAGTAAACGGCCAAACGAGCTGAGCTGACACTTCTCCGGAAATAGGACAAATGGCCAATAATTATTATTTTTTAAATGATCAACATCTTTACCCTTCCAGGAAATGCAAATCAAAACTACCCGAAGATCACACCTCACTCCACTGTGCACGGCTATCACTGAGGCACTAATGAGCGCGGGGAGAGAAACGCTCCCACGACATTAGTGGAAAGGAGAGCGAGTAAAGACCCCGGAATCAGGACGGAGGGCCCACGGAGAAGCGAGGGCCCGCTGCTGTTCGCTCGATGTGCCGCTCCCGGGCGTCTGTGCCCCGGAGGAGTCAGTCAGTGCACGACGGAGATGTGTCACAGCTGATCGCCGAGATAGTGTCACCACGGCCATGTCAGGGAGTCAGCCGGGCGGTGACAGAGTACGATGCAGCCACAGGCAGGAATGAGGCCAGGCCGTCTGTGGGGAAATGGACTTGCAGGAGCTCACGAGGGCCAGAGACTGGAGGCGGACTCAGAAGGACAAAGACGTAAGTTTTCCCTGCTGTGTGTCATTTAGACAGACTTTAAAAGATGGCATAGGGCCGGAGATTTAGCTCAGTGGTTCCGGCGCCTGCCTCGCAAGCCCAAGGTCCTGAGTTCGATCCTGGTAGCCACATACAGTGTTGGATGTGTTGACTCACGCCCACCAGCCATCAATAGCACGTACCACAGTGCCAGGCGTGGTGGCTCACGCCTGGAATCCCAGCACTCGGGAGGCAGAGGCAGGAGGATTGTTGAGTTTGATCAAGGCTTGCCTGGCTACATAGTGAGCTCAGGGCCAGCCTGAACTACAAAGCGAGACTCTGTCTCAAAGAAAAAAAAAAGATGGCATAAAAGCAGTGGGACTGTTCGGAAGGGGAACGGGCCAGGGAAGCAGGGAGGAGGGCAGAGGGAGGGGGACAGCAGCACGCATGCAGTCAAAGCAGTCATCACGTGTCTGGAAATGTGTCCCCAAGCCATGTTACCCTTTAAGTACAACGTGCTAATAATGATTCACAGGCACCTCTCCTCAGGGAGGCTGGGAGCCCACAGTTCCTGAATACGAAGGCCCTCTGGGTCCACGATCCTGTTCAAGGTGAGCTGGGGTGGGGGTGGGGAGGGGCAGAGAACAGGAGAAAACCCTCAGGCAGGGCTGCCGGTGGCCGTGGCTTTGTAATTAGGATCAGGGACAGGCCAGAGGCAGAGGAGCCAGGGACCCGGAGGCAGGAGGTGTCCGGGCACCACTTGAACCACGGTGGTCTTGGAGAGAGAGGAGGCAAAGACACCCTGGCAGAGCGGCAGAAAGCCCAGCCGAGGGACTCAGGAGCCTGAGGGACAATGTTCCGACTTGGGCAGTGCGAGCTGAGATTGTAAAAGGCTGAGGGGCCGGCGCTGTCGACGGAGGCTGCTATGCCCCGTCCGTCTCAGTGGCCACCACGGCTGCAGGGAAGCTGAAGCCACAGCCATGGTCCCTCGGCCACCGGGACGCAGGCTGATTGGCTGGGGATCCCACGCCGGTCCCCGGAGCGCCCCGCGTGGCATAATGCACACCTGTGCCCATCTCCAGGGGCCGCAGAAACCCAGGCCTGCAGGGGACGGATTCGCTGCAAACGGAATGCTTTTGAAACTTCCTTCCAGGTTTGTGATCTTCCAAGTTCTCCACAAGAAGCTCGTCCTCCCTTCTGCGCTTTGATGCTGGGAAGAGAAGTCAGGGCCTCGCACGCAGCCTGGACGACTGCTGGGCTGCGGGGCTCTCCCCCAACCCGTGTCTTACTTTTCTAAGTTGGGGGAGGCTGTGCAAGTGTTTTAATAAACTGGAGATTAAACAATTTCCTCCGTAAAATGATGCCAGCTCTGGAACATGGCCTTCTGATCCATCGGCCGTTCCCAGGAGTGCTGGGCTCGCTTTACAGCTGGGTGTAAATTTTGCAATTATGAAAAGTAATCCAGAGATAATTGAAGAGACAGGGTGAGTCATCAGGCAGGCTTGCTGAAATGCCCAGGGACCAGCTTGCTTGAGGGAGCTGTGCCGGCCGCTGCCAGGCCCCTGGGCACTGTTTTCGGCTCAGCGTGGCGTCTGCACCATGAGAACCTCGGCTGCCGCCCACACAGACCTGCCGGCCTTCAGGGAAGGGCAAAGCACAGGCCCTGCAATGGGCTCTCCGCCCATGGCCGTGGAGAGAAGTTGCTCCCCGCAGTCAGGAGGTGACCCCACTCGTGTCTCTTCAGGAACCCAGGGGAGCTGTTTCTCCAGCCACACAGGCTGGAGGCCCACGGTGGGAGCCTGGAGACGCCCCCGGGGAAGGAGAGGCCTGGAGGGAAGGGGGGTCCGTCCTGCTCTGGGTTCTGGTTTCTTCCTCCACTGCTTCCCTCTGAGTTGCAAGGCACCCAACTGAGACTCTGCCTGCATTAAAAAGGTGCTGGAAGCTGAGCATAAGGATTCATGTCTGTAATCCCGGCATCCTGGGGGCTGAGGCAGGAAGATCGCAAGTTAAGCGCAGACTGAGCAATTCAGCAAGACACTGTCTTAAAGTAAAAAAACGAATGAATGAATGAAGAGGCGGCTTGGAGCTCTGCAAAAGCTCTGGGTACCTCCAGGCATCACCAGAGGAAAAAAAACAAACGGTGCTAGGTTGTGAACATGTTTCACTGACAGCCCAGCTGTGTGAGGCATCGCAGCGGGCGCCAAGGGACCAGAGCAGATGCCCAGCGGCGGCCCTTGCAGGAGACAGGCCCATTAGGACCCACTGACAGGTCCTACCAGGGACGGCTGGGGCGAGCCGCTACTGGCAGCTAAGCGTCCAGGAGAAGCACACAGGGCCCCACAGCACTGTCAGCGGGCGCACACGGGTCCGCGCTCCTCAGTTATCCCACAGTGGCACAGCCCGCGAGCCTGCGAGGGGCCGACGGAATAACGGGCCGGCTGGACAGTCCAGCAGTGAAGGGCTAGTGTTCGCAGGACGCACTTGGTGGACGCAGAGGCGGCGGCTGGACCCCAGCAGGGCTCCGCGTTGCGCTGGGCACACCAGGGAGACGTCTCTGATGAGGCTGCCCACGCGGGGGCACCATTAGCCCGCTTCGTCCTGGACAGGGCCAGCATTCCGAGGAGCAGCTGGCTCAGCACGTGTGCAGGAGAGCAGCTTCTACACAGAGCACTCGTTGGCAGTTTCCTGGGTTCTTTAGATGCCCGTGCAGAACGTCAGGTTTGGGCACACTCGCAACATCCCATGGCCCTGGCAAGAGGCTCGGGCGTCAAAGGGCATGTCAGTTATGGCCCGGGGCTAGAGCGCCCCAAAGCCTCTTGGGGTCGCAGGTGGGCTTTGCGGAGTGGCAGATCCAGGGCCTGTGACGCCGGGACTGGCTCCTGGTGCGGTGCCAGGCTCGGGGGTGCTGGATGCAGGGAGTGAGCGCTGCCGCCCCGGCGGCCTGGTAAGACGGAGGGGACGAGAGAGAGGTGGTCGCCCCTTGTTGCTGTTCGATCTTCTGCCTGGCATCCAGTGTTCTTCCTCTGCCACCCGGCCTTGGAGCCAGCTGACGGCGGACTTCGAGCCAAACTACACTCTCCTTTAACTCCAGGCGTCGAGTATTTTGTCTCAGCCGCGGAAAAACTAAAACAGGGCACCCTGGGGATAGGATGCTAAGGGCCCTCATTTTCTCCAGAAGGAGCCGAGCTCCACGGAACCGGCAGCAAGGCACCCGCTGCGCATTTAGTAAGTGGAAGAGGAAATTAGTGAGTTGCACAGGGTGCCAGAGGGGCGACCGCCCGGGGCCAGTCCCCGGGGCCTTGTCAGCGTTCCAAACTGTCTGCCCTTTGTGCACGGAAGTTACCAACATGGCGCTGCAGGTGGAGACAGAGCTTCCCGTTCCCTCCAGCCCCAACCTCATCCTCTCCCCAACTTCCATGCCCAGGTGTCCCCTTCTTCCCACCTCCACGTTTCTCTTCCTGTGGGGACCCTGATGTGCCTGTCCTGACACAGTACAGACACCCAGGAAACATCTGTGGGACACCCCCCACCCCGGCGAGGCCCAGCGGTACCCCTCTGTGGGCTGGGACTAGGTCAAAGCTGGATTTGAACCCCTTGGAAGGCTGGGCCGGAGGCTCCTGGGACAGGTGCTGGGCTCGTGAGAGGTGGCTTAGGATGGCCTCTGACTCTGAAGGCTTCCGGGCATTACTTTCTCACACCTGCTCCTTCAGCTGCTGAGCAGGGCCGGGGAGTCTCAAAGGAGCCCTCAGCGAAGAGACTCCAGCATCTTCCCAGAAGCTGGCTGTGCCGGGCCCCCGGGTTTCTCCACCCTGAGCAGGGGGGTGGCTATTTCTAGCTGAATGAATGGAAATAAGGCAAGTCCTTCTGTAGCCACCCCTGGAGCCAGGGGACAGGAGTTTGCAATGGGCCCCACCATGATCCTGGTCCTCCCCCAGCCCCCGGTGAGCGCTGCTCTGACCCGAAGTCCCTCTTCCTGGGCCTGCCTTGAGTCGCAGGTGAATTAGATCTCGGTGTGACTTCCACACGCCACTCTCGGGCCCTGACGCCCCTTCTATTTGGTTTGTCCTTTAATCTCCCTGCCCAGGCAATTCCCGCTCCCTCTTCTTTTTCCTTTGCTTAGAGTGGATCCAGAGAAGCCTGGGGCCCAAGCTGCCCACAGCTGGGTGCCACTGCTCAGCGGGGTCGGAAGCAGGGCACCACCGGGCCCGGGCTCTGAGCCTTGTCCAGCCCCAGTGCCACGGGCTCTTCACGGGCTCCAGGAACGACCGCCCTCCCTCCTCTCCAGAGCTCCCAGCTGTGGCTGCTATGCTCACAGGGGCGCTGGCAGCTGTGGCACAGTGATGCCCTGACTCTGCCATTCTTTTTATTACTTGGAATCCTTCGTTAAAAGACATGCTTTCCTACTGCTGCCAGGTTGGGCCCGTCCAGGTTCTTGATGTCCTAAACAAAGGACTGATCAGGGCACCCGTGAGGGCAGCAGGATCAGTGTGATTTATCTGAAAGAGAAAAGACAAGATCCACTCCACAGGTTGGGAGCGAGCCAGTGGGAAGAGCTTGTGGCCAGGGGGTTGGTGTAGAGGGTTCTAGGCCTTAGAATTTAGGGTGGAATTGAGGGTCTGGTCTCAGAAATGAGTCCTGCCAATGGGCAATCTGACGTGGGCTCTCTGCTGAACAGTGGAGTTTCTGCTCTCTTCCCGCCCATGGAGGGACTGTCATGGTGTCCAAAGTGTGCAGGGGTCAAATCTGCACAGTCAGGTGAGTAGGATAGGGTCGGCCAAGGGTTACAGAAGACAAAGGTTACAGAAGACAACTAGGCACATGCCAAAGACTTGCTGTGCTACTGTGTACAGCTAGGTTACCTGCTCACCTTTCCTCACTGCCTTTTTTTTTTTTTGAGACAGGGTCTCACTTTGTAGTTCAGGCTGGCCCTGAGCTCACTGTGTAGCCCAGGCAAGCCTCAAACTCAGCAATCCTCCTGTCTCTGCTTCCCGAGTGCTGGGATGACAGGCATGAGCCACCACACCCGGCACTGTGGTATGTGGTGTTGATTGCTGGTGGGCGTGAGTCACCACGCCCAGCATTCTATGTGGTTACCAGGATCGAACTCAGGACCTTGCGCTTGCAAGGAACCACTGAGCTAAATCTCCGGCCCTCCTCACTGCATTTTTACATGGGCATCCTGGCCCCGGGCTGAAGCTGAACTCATAGGGACAGTGGCCCCAAGGTGGACAGACCCTCCTTGCTTTCCCAACTGTTTTCTCTGTTACCGGATACCTCTCACCCACTCTGGAAAGGGGAGCCAGCCCCTCCTCTTCCTCGGCCTTTTCCTTAGTCACCTCCTGCCTCACTAAGAGCAGGCAAAAGCACTCCATCTTTATTTACCTGTCTCTACAGTCCTCGATTGGTTCTGTTAGCTTCCTATGGCGATCAGGTTGGTGTTGTTTGTGTTTCACTGCTGGGTTGAAGTCTGTTGCGGTCACTGTCTTGACCAAGCTCGAGCTGTCCCGTCTCGGGCATGTGGGAACATCTTCCAAGTTTGACTTGGTCAATTTTCTTTCTTATGGAGAAGGGAGTCGAGGGGACTCTGGTCAGGGCGACAGACTCCAACATGGAAGCCTCGCTTTCCGCAGTGAGGCAGGAGTGGGTGCTGCAGGCTGGTCCCACAATAGGAGGGCCGGCTCAAAAATATGGGGGTCTCTTGTTTTAAACGTGTCCCCCAAGCCAAGGTCTCGGTGGCGTGTTATTTTGTCTGTTTGACGGTGGCAGGTAAATCTCCACACCAGGGGTAGGAAAGTAGAATGTACTGTCGGGGCAGACAGTAATACTCTATTCTGTATCTGCTAGGATAAGAGCCGAGGATTTGGCTTGGGGCATCTGGAATGGGTCCCTCAACCTTACCCGGTCCAGCCAGCCCGGGAGCTCTCTTCTTAGGGTGGGCAGCCCAGGAAGCACCTGCACCGAGGTCTGGGCGTGGGCACTCCTGAGGAGGCCGCCTCTCCCGCCACCCTGAGGACAGGGCTCTCTGTACCTGCTTGGTCAGGGCTCCTGCAGAAACCGCTGTCCAGCTGCTGGTCCTCCCGAGAGCTCACCCTGGGGACCCACAGCCCGGGGAGAGGTGGGGACTGCTGCCACTTCCTGTGGGAAGGAGCAGGCCCTAGAGAAACACCCAGGAGCGTGTGGGAACGGTGCGGTGGCGCCTTCCACACTAAGATCCCACTGTTGCTCTGGACCTCAGGCCATGTCCTTGGCTTTGTTACTGAGCCCGTTCCTGCTTGAGCCTTAAAAGCTGAGCCCCTGCTTCTCAGGCAGTTCTGGATTCTTCAGAAGGTCCCAAAGCAGTTTCCTCCTTTTTTGATCAAAGACTTTCTTTTCCTGTTTCCCTTTCTCCCTGAACCTGGAGCCCAGACATCCAGACCAACTTTGAGCAACTTTAGAAAATCCGGCAAACTCCCAGTGGAAAGACCTCTTTCTTCTCCGGGTACTGAGGACAGGACGTTAAACAAAGCATTGCTTGCCAGCAGCTCAACCAAAGCTACGTGGGAAAACTCGGAGCAGGCGTCAGTTGGAAGCTCTTTCTCTCTTTGGCCACTGAATGTTTGGGTTTCTGCTTCCAGGTTTGGGTGGGGGGTGATTGTTCTGCGCTAGGCTGGGGTCCTGAGCAGCTGTGCCCCCAAGAGCTGAGTGTGGAGGAGGCTGTTGGCGGCCACCCCCCACCCCCAGCCAGGCTGTGGTGACCTCAGGGTCGGCCGCACGGGGCGTCCCAGTCCCCAGGAGAACAGTGGCTTCTTAGAGAGGAACAAAGCTTCGTGTCCGTCCCTTTATACACTTGGAAGCAGCCTGGGGCCCGGGGAGCCTGACCAGGGGCTGCCCCCCGGCCTCTTCGGCGGACATCCTCCTCTGAGCCGCCTTCACCGTAAAGCTCATTTTCCCGAACGTCTTCACTGGATACTGAGCTAAACGGAAAGCGCGGAAGTGTGCTCTGCCTCTGCGCCGCAGGGGAAAACCCACAGCATTTGTAGGCTAAGCTGTAGGGCAGGACACGAAGGTCACCTCTGTCCAGCGTTAACTAAACAGCTGGCGCTCAGCTCGGTCCTCTGTGTAAAAGCCTCAGGGAGCCTGGCGGCCCAGGGAAGGTGTCCAGGGCTGGGACCCAGCCTCCTGGTAGACCTCTCTCTCTCCCCTCTGGTGCGGCTCAGTGGCTCTCTCAGGTAGACCCAGAGACTGCGGATCCTAAGCAGCACCGTGAAGCTCAGTGGCCACTGCTACATAAGCTAGGCAGAAGGTGGCGGTGGCCAGTGAGTCGGTTCTGAGCGCTTTCACTCCATGCCCACCATCTCCTGGGGCTCCGGGGAAGCTGGTCCCGCTCTGCTCTCCATCTGTGAATGAGGCACGGAGGCAGGCGAGACCTGCGGGTGGCACCACCTGGTCTGAACAATGACTGCGCTCCTCGGTCACGCTCAGGGAGGAAACAAAATAGTGTCCCTCAGAAAACAAAAGGCAGAAGCCCAGACTCCCAGAGAGCGACTCATGATCCGAGGCTCCGTCTCCCTCTCTGCACTTGGCCCGCGTGCTTCCTGAGGAAGGGCCTCCCTCCTCACAGACCCCGCCGGCAGCAGGGAGACTCCGGCACTGAGAAGCCTGCCAGGGCCCACCCTAGGGGCCGGCATTGCACATGTGCATGTGCATGCGTGCACGCACACACACCCAGATACACACACCTAACGTGGCTCAGAGCTTCCTGATGAATCGGTCTGTCTGGCATCTAACGTGAGTGAAAAGCAGCCCTTACACACCCCTAATCTCCTTCAATGGCCCCCCAAATGTACAAGAGACAATAAAGTTTCAGGAGCTGCAAAGACAGACCTTCCCACCCCTTGTCTCAGGACGTAAGGGCTCGATTTTCATACAACACAGAAATGGTCACCTTAGCCTTTCCCACATCCAGGGGCTACACAGCAATCTTTTTCCTCTCTGTCCAAGAACAGCTGGAGCAGAATCATCTCGACGGATCTAAGGAGACTCGAGACCTGAGACAATGCGTTTCCTCACTGTCTCCTCGGGTCGCACACACGTGTCCAGTGAGGGGCAGAAGCTTCCGCGTGAGTCTGGCCCGTGCTGGTTTCCCGCGTCACATCTGCTGCCGCTTCTGTCCTGCCTGTTACGTTTCTATTTCAGGTTTTTGTATAAGTTTCGACTTCAGGTTTCTTATATGCTTCGAATTCCCGACACATTTGCTGCAGCCTCTCCCTGAAGGCAGCCTGGATGAAACCTGAGAAAGACAGGATCAGATAACGAACTCTACACCAAAAGAGGAAGGAGCCAGCTCCTGGCAGAGTTTCTGAAGGAAAAGGTGCAGTGGTGGCTTCAGAAAGGACACCCAGAGGGTCACAGTGGACACGGGGGGGTCCCTGGTAGCCGGGAGCACAGCCTGCTACCACCACTAGCTGGGACCAGTGTGGGTCCCCGACACATCCTCCTCGGCAGGGTCCCCCCACCCCGACCAGGGGCACCAGGTCCCGTGGCCTCTGTGAAGGATACAAAAGGCTGGCCACAGCCTCAGGGGCTTCCTCTGAGGGCTGTGTTGGCTCTGGAGGCTTAGGGGCCAGCTGGGTCCTTCCCGGCGTCCCGACACAGCCCATCTGTCCCGCTGAGCAATCCTTCCCAACGGACCCCAGGCCAAACCCTCAAATCCATCCCCTGGATACCTGGGCAGGGATCCTGTCCCAGACTTTGTCTCGGCCTGGGCAGTGCCATTTCTTCTGGGCTTTGTCTCACTTGCCTTTGCCCACTAGTTCTCTTCCTCTGGCAAGAGGTCACCAGGACAAGCTTCACAACATGGTCTCATAAGGAGAAGGTTTTTCACCGAATTTATTTCCTGCAAAGAACCAATGAGAGAATAATTTTCCTCTCAAACCACAACTTGGAAAGTATCCCAGTCTTTCATGAATCCAAAGTGACGCGTCCTCACCTCTCCTGGCTGGCACAGCGGCGCCCCCAGAATAATTCTATCGCGGAAAGTTTATTTTCTGAGTTAGCTCAAAATGCTCCTTCTAAGCAGCTCATCTGAAAGTCAAGTTATCCCTTGAAGTTGTGAGTCATAAATGAGTTAAAAATCTTGCCAGGAAAACTCTAAGCACCTACCACTCAAAAAAGCGGAATGAAGCCATTCAGAGTCACTTCTGAAGGCAAAGGGTTAGGCACTGTTTCACAGAAGGAGAATATCCAGAGCTTGAATGCAGCGGCCCGAGTCTCCCCGGCCCCAGAGCCGTGGGCTGCCCCTCTGTGGGCCTGGCTGGGTAGACAACAGTTCTCCTGACGTGCGGCAGGTCTGTGAGCCCCAGGGCAGGGGGCAGTGCAGGTGGCTGCCCTGGCATGCATGAATATTCATGCACTGCCATTAAATATTCCTGAGTTAGAGTCCATGAGAGCAGGTGTTAAAACGATTGTCTGTCCCAGTGCTGGGCGTGGTGGCTCACGCCTGTCATCCCAGCACTCGGGAGGCAGAGACGGGAGGATTGCTGAGTTTGGTGCTTGCCTGGGCTCCACAGTGAGCTCAGGCCCAGCCTGAACTACAAAGCGGGACCCTGTCTCAAAAAAAACAACAAAACACTTGTCTGTCCCCTTCCTCTCGGTGTCACGCCCCAGGCGGGCACACTCACTGCCAGTCGCAAGTGCAGGAGGACCCGCTACCCCATCTCCTGCCCCGGGTCTTCCAGGTCAGCATGCCTCTCGGAGTATTCCCGCGCCGGACACCTGTAGCTTCCATCTCTTTGAGGCAGAGGCAGCAGCCCAGAGTGCACCCCGGGTTGCCACACTCACCCATGCTGGCCTCCTCTGAGGGCCGGGACAAGGTCCTCAAAGCAGGTGGCGACTCACGGGCCGCGTGCACGTGACAGCTCACGGGCTCCACAGAGGTGGCCTCTCCCGGGGGCTCCAGGGTGTTCTCCCGCCAGTGCGGTCCGGTGCCTGCACCCCGCACATCCGGCTTCCTCAGGGCCGGGAGGAAGCACCGTGACGCTTTAGCGGCAAGTCCATCTGCACAGGGAGGGACCTCTGAGTTTTCTCCAGTGCCCTGCGGGTCTCTGGCCTTCTCTCCTGCCGGCCGCTCTGCTCCAGATGAAGAGTCCCTAAGGGGCTCTCGGGCCACACTGGGCCCACACACGCTAGAGGCCTCGGCGTGGACATCTGGCCCGCTTGACCCTGTGCTCGCCCTGCCCACGAGGACAGCAGAGCTCAGACAGCCGCTCCGGCGGGTCAGGTGAGGGGGAAGATGCTGGGGCTCCCCACTCCGCTGGTGGCAAATGGCACAACAGGAACTGGGGGAAGGTGGCCTTTGGGCAGAGCCTAGGAGGCTCAGATCTGCTCAGCTAGGAGCTGAACTGGACAAGGGGAGCCCCCAACCCCAAAGCCAGGGCCTCTCATGACAGGAGAGCCTGGACCTAGCAGGGGCCCCTTCCTGTCAGCCCTCACAGGGCAGAGACCCCTTAGAAGAAAAGAAAGGGACAAAATTTGCATCTAAGGATCAGGAAGTACCCCACCAGGTGGGGCAGCTAGTGCCCCAGCACTGAGGAGGCAGAGTTGGGGCGACGGTGTGAGCGCCAGGCCAGCCTGGGCTAGAGCGAGGCTGTCTCAAGAGGAAAAGCGCTCTGTTCCCTGAGAACCCGCTTCTCACCCCACACTGGCATCCGGAGCCCACAGAAGGCCGACCCCCTGCTCTGCACGGCTCAGACTGTCCTTCCGCTGGAACCAGCGGACACGGACGGGGTCCTGACGCAGGAGCGTCCAGCCCAGGGCACCCCCAAAGCCGGAGACACCCCAAGGAACCTAAGAGATTCAACCACAGAAACATGCGAGACTTGCGCCGAGGGACCAAAACCACTGACTAAAGCCAAAGGCGAAGGAAGAAGTGAGTCAGAAATCACCAGGGCGATCACAGGGACACGCAGCGGAGCCGGCGGGAGCCGGATCACCCAAACAAGCACTCAGAATCCATAAGCAGAGGACGCCCAGCCCAACAGAAAAAGTAAAAACGTGCCAAGAACACAGGCAATTTTCCAGACAGTCGATAAGAAAATGAAGAGATGCTTCACATCACCATCAGTAAGTAAATTAAACATAAAGTGACAAAAAGGGTTGTTTTACTGATGAGACTGTCCAAGGTGCAGCAAGGTGGCAGCATTCCAGGCTGGCAAGAAGGCAGGAAACAAAACGCCGGTCACCCCACACCGAGCCAGCAGCCCACACTGGACCTGTGTTTCTGCAGAGCATTTGGCAAGAGGCGCGTGCTCTGCCCCTGCAGGCTTCTTCTAGGAATCCACTCTGGCCAAACCCTCGTCATTCCAGGGACGAGCGTGTGTGCCACAGCACTGGCTTAGACCCTGGTTGGGAATGTGCCAGATGGTGCCTACCAGCTCACCTTGCCGGGCGGTGACGCTACTCATTAGCTCCACCGCCAGTCTTGCTGATGAACCTTATTATAAGGAGAAAAAAGCCATGTATTGAAAATTCACTAGGGCATTACAACATTTTAATGGGTTTCTTGACCTCTCAATTTGTCCCCAAGGACCCCGGCTGGTGGGACTGGAGATACTGCACCCTTCCCTATGAAGGAGTCTCTGCTCCGATCCTATCAGATCCCAGCACTTTACTCCAGGACAGGAAGTCCTTCCCATTGCACCTTCCAAGGGTGGGTACCACAGAGCCCCCCAGGGCGGGCCTGGCTCCCTCCCTGCCCCAGCCAGCAGCCCTTAGGACATGGGCAGCCGGGCACAAACAAAATCCACAAGATCTCCGAGGCACACGCCCAGGGACAGCAGAGGCAGAGCCAGCTTCGAGGCAGGGCGTGTTCCTAGAGGACTGTGTCCCCTTGTGCTCTCTGGGGTTCTCCAGTCTCCATGCCTTTGCGCCCCCACGAGACCCTGGGCTGGTGTTCAAGGTCCTCATCTAAGTGTGGGGTGCGGCTCGGTAGAACTGAGGTGCCCCGCAGCTGGGGGAAGCCTGCTTTCAGCACGCATGCCTCGGCTCAACCACGAGCTCTGAGCAAGCAAGCAGGAAGGCGCCTCGGCCAGATCAGGACCAGAGGGCTGGGAGGGCCAGGCAACCGGGCCGCCCCAGCTCGGGGCGCTTAGGACGGCCCCGGTCCGCAGCGCCCGCGCTTTCCCACGCCCCACCGCCCCCACCCGCCCAGCCGCTCTGCGCGCACCGGGCGGCCGCCGGGCCGGGCGGAGGGCGCCGCAGGGTCCCTGCCCGGAGGGATGGGGGACGCGGCCCGGCCCGGGCAAGCTCCAGAACGGCCGCCGGGCCGGCTGCAGGCTCCTGCGCGCCCGGGGACGGCGTCCCGAGGGCAGGCGCGTCGCTGGCCGAGCGGCGGCGGCGGCGGCAGGTGGGCGCGCTCTCGCGGGCGGGGGTCCGGCCGGGCCGCGCGCCTCCCCCGGAACTCGGCCGTGCCATTCCCATGATGCCCAGCCACTGGGCACGGCTTCCGGAGCGCCGCCGCCGCCGCCGCCGCCGCGGGTAGGTGGAAGAGGGGCGCAGGGGGTCGCCCCGCCCCCGCCGGGCCCCGCCCTCCCGCGCTTCCCACGGCGCCGGGCGCGGGGCGGGAGCCGGGGAGCCGGGGAGCCGGGGAGCCGCGGAGCCGGGGAGCCGCGGAGCCGGGGAGGCGCGAGCGGCCGGACGCCCGGGCCCCTCGGTGCCGGCCGGGGCGGAGCGCGCGTCCCAGCCGCCGACCCGGGACGCAGGACCCGGGACACGGGCAGGGCGTGCAGGCCGCGGCGGGCGGGCGGGACGGTGGGCGGCAGGGACCGGGGGACGACTGCCCGGTGGGGGTCGTGGCCCGGGGGGCCGTCTCCTGCTCCCGCCTTCCCCCAGTTCACCGAGAGCGGGGCCCAGGTGAGGCGCAGGTGAGGCCTGTGCGGGAGCGGCGATCCTGGCCCTGGCGGCCGTTGCCCTCTGGGAAGGGCCCGAGGGCCTGGCCGGCCTCGGGCTGCTTGCGCGCCTGGCGCCAGGCGGAGCTTCTGGACCGTGGCTGAACTCCTGGGCCTGGGATCTCAGAAAATCGCTCCAGGGCGCAGACCTGCGCGGAGGCCTGGCCCACGTCTGGGGATGTGTTGGCGATTGCCCGGCCGAGGACCAACCTGGAGCTCCTCGTCCGCCAAGAATCTGCAAGCGCTTGGGGCGCAGGGCAGGAGCAGCCGGAGCCTGGCCTCCAGCACACTTGGGAACATCGCTGCGGGCTCGTAGGTTGGGCAGTTGGGGGCCGCAGACTTATTAAATCCCTGCTTCTGGCTGGCTAGGGACAGAACCCTGCACACACCCACTTCAGGTTGGCTAGAGAGGGGCTCTGGTGCTGCCCCTCCCGGACCAGGCTTTCCCTGGCGTGCAGACCTTGGCCTCCCCTCTGGGGAAAACGCCCACCTGGGAGGTGAGAACGGAAGCTGAACCCGTTTGGGGGATAAGTGAATGGGCGTTTCTGGAAGTTTGGGGGGCCTGCTGAGGGCTTCATGCACCTCAGTTCTCCCTGGCATCACCCCACACTTAGAGGATGGCTTGAGCTTGAAGGTGTTCTCTTGCGAGGCTTGTGGGTGTCTACAGTGAGGATTCTTGGGTTCCCTCCTCTTCAAGGTTTTCGGTGCAGGTGCTGGGAGGCCCCACGGCCACGCTGGAGACCAGACCTTGGGCAGAGTGGAGGGAGGAACGAGGCACCTCCCCTGCTGGCCGCGGAGCACACATCTGTCTCAGTGCGGTTCTGGGAGTTTCCTGGGCGACTCCTCTCCTGGTTAATTGTTTTAACCCAGGGACTCTCTCTGGAGTGCCTTGATTTTTGTTTTTGTTTTTTAAATTTCACCTTGGAAGTTAAACTTAACATAGTTAAACAACTCAGAAAGCTGCTCACAAGAAGCCCAAGAGCATGGGCCAGAGATTTAGCTCAGTGGTTCCAGCGCCTGCCTCGAAAGCGCAAGGTCCTGAGTTCAATCTCCGGTAACCACATACAATGCTGGGCGTGGAGACTCACGCCCACCAGCCGTCAATACCACATACCACAGTGCCGGGCGTGGTGGCTAACGCCTGTCATCCCAGCACTCGGGAGGCAGAGGCAGGAGGATTGCTGAGTTCAAGACTTGCCTGGGCTACACAGTGAGCTCAGGGCCAGCCTGAACTACAAAGCGAGACCCTGTCTCAAAAAAAAAAGAAGAACAAGAAGCTCAAGAGCTGTAGCCTCTTAAAAGCTGTAAGGAAGTTCTGGGGAAAAGATGATCTCCCTCAGAAAGCTTTACAAGGGATATGTCACCTCTCTGCAGGGCTCTGTTCCTGCCTGGGCCCACTGTTGAAGGAGATATTGCTGTTCAAGGAATCAGCATCTTGGTTTAGACCCATCATGTTTTGCAATCTCTGTGATTTTGCCCTTGCAGTCTGAGTAACAGCCAGAGCATGGTGGGCACAGGGGCCCTGGGCCATGAAAGAGCCACCCCATCCTTTTGGTCCCCTGATGCCCTGTGCCCGTGGGTGTCTTTGAGGAAGGTTGCATGGGCAGAGTGGGGCTGTAGGATACGTGGCAGTAGTGAAATGGTAACTGGCTTGCACACACCCTCCCCAGCACCTCAGCCAGAGACTCACAAGAGGTGTAAATGAGCTGTGACGAATGTAACATGCTCGGTCTCAAGAGGAGTTCTTCTAGAATTTACTTGTGAGATGTTACATTAGTGACAGGTCTTTCCTGAAAGACGTTCGTGAGCTGGAGCTTTGGTGTCTGAGTTGAGTGATTGTCTCTGATTCCAATAGTTGGAAAACCTGATTTAAAGGCTGGCATAGAACACTCTGGAAGCGTGGAAGCGGAATAGCGAAGATCTCGTCCCTCAAGCCTGTTGGAACGTGAGCTGGACTGGCAGAGGATCACGAGTAATTGCAATAGAGTCTTACGTTTCCATTTCACGTTCTGAGCACAGGTGCGTGTGTTACCTTTTCCAGACAGGAGCGTGCCATGTAAGCGCCAGTCCCCATGCTTGGCAGGAGGGAAGCCCCTGGCGTGAGGGCAGGGTCCCCTTGGCGAGCTCAGCCTGAGGTTGAGGGTGGCTTCGGCTCGCTGGCACCGTGACTGAGGGCAGCTCTGTCCTCTGCATCGTCAGCCTTATCTCTGAGTGGCCCTGCACTCCAGTTTTGGCGGGGCCCCAGGAGAGGCGCTCGGAGGAGTCTATGGAGAATTAGCAGGTGTATGATGCAACTTGGCCTTTTTCTCTGACTGTGCCACCTACACTGTGCCTCCTCTCGAAGTGGCGCTTCTCAAGCCTTTTCCCCAGCTATGAGCCCATTTTCACGGTACGTCTCCCAGGAAGAACCCAGGGAGTCACCACAGGGACACAAAGAACACGTGACAGTGCTGGGGCAGCTTCTGTGCTCATTGGCTTAAAATAATGCCACGGCCCCCGTTGACATTTCCACACGCGAGGGCCGTGTCAAAGTGGCTGTGGAAGATGCATGGGGAACTAAGTTTTGAGTCGTTGAGGTTGGGCAAGTTTTTGTTCAGGAGTGCTGGTCTTGTCAGGCATGAAGCCGCCTCTGAAGTCACGCTGACCCTGCGTTTGCTAAGAGCCCTTTTTGTGTCACAAGCAGAGAAGCATTCGCAGACTATTGTGAGGCTTCTCCCGACAGCCTTTGGAGGTAGAGAGATTCTCTTCTGCTCTCGCAGAGAAGATGCAGGGGCAGAGGGCACAGGAAGGGCTGGGGGAGGGGCAGTGCACGCTCCGAACAGCACAGCATGGGGGTTGGAACACTGGACTTTCTTCAGAGGGAGGCAGTCCCTTCCTAGCAGAGGAAACTGAGGCCCAGGAAGTGTGGTAGCTTGCTCAAGAACGCCGGGGCCTCTGGAAGCAGCATAGCCCGTGGTCACGCATGGTGCTTGCTCATGTCCCTGGTTCCTTAGACATGTTGTGCACTGTGCTTTCTTTCTTCCCAGGATATGAAAATGGCTGGAAAGTAAAGCAGTGCTTCCCTGTGTGCCTGCCTCGCCCGCTAGGATGTTCCTCATGAACGCCCCTCCGGTGGTCACGCTCCAGCCCCAGTGGGAGGCCTTCAGCCCACCTGGGAGCTTTAGGTTTCCCAGGTGCTTCTCGGAGCCCGAAGAGGACGTGGCCAGAGCCTCGGTGAGTGCCAAGGTGCAGACGCTCATCAGCACCCTGCAGCAGCAGTGCGGGGAGGCGCCCCTGGGCATGAGAGATGAGCGCCCTGCGCAGAGAACCCAGAAGGCAGAGAGGTGCCGTGACGCCAGGCCGGCCACCAGCCCCTCCGCGTGCAGAGAGCAGCCGCCCGCCGTCGCCGCCTATGGCCCTGCTGCCCACCGTGACCCCCCAGGGGGGGAGGAGGCCGCGGCCCTTGGGCCCCTGGCGCTGGACTCAGACAGCGATGACTCTGTGGACCGGGCCATCGAGGAGGCCATCCAGGAGTACCTGAGGGCCAGGAGCGGGAGTGTGCGGCCTGGGCCTGGGGGTGCGCAGCCTGGCAGGGTCTCTGCCGGGGGCAGCAGGTGCAGACCAGAGCCCCCGCCCAGCAGCACCCCACCCGCCCTGGGGCCCCCCACACTCGCCCCTGTCTCTGGCAGTGCTTCTGGCAGCCAGGCCCAGGGCTCCGCCTCCCCCGTCAGCGTGAGTAGCGAGGACTCCTTTGAGCAGAGCATCCGAGCGGAGATCGAGCAGTTTCTGCAGGAGAAGAGACAACAGGACAACCCCACGAGCAACGCGCCTGCGCACAGAAGCCCGGACCCAAGTGCAGACTCAGCCAGAGCAGCGCTGAGATCCAACAGAGAGGCCCCCGTCGAGGCGGAGCCTCGGCAGGATCTGCGGGGAGCTGCCAAGGAGTTTGTCTTCCGAAAGCCTCCGCGGCTGGCCAAGATGAGCTCGCAGGCCAGGGGCTTCCGGCCTAATGTCACACCTGACCCAGAGACGGCGAGCAGCGCGAGGGCAGCTGTGCCCAGACCAGACGCAGCAGAGGGCAGAGGCTGGGTAAGGAGGGGCACCGGTGCCGGGCGGAGGGGCAGGCAGCTAAGGAGCACGGCCCTGGTGCACGAGGCGTCAGACTCCAGCAGCGATGATGGCATTGAGGAGGCCATTCAGTTGTACCAGCTGGAGAAGACCCGGAAGGAGGCCAGCGGGGACCCGCTGCCCAGAAACCGGCTCAGAGAGGAGGTGGTATCTGACCCTCCCCCCGGTGGCGCGGGCACTACCGTGAGAGGTGTCCTGCCCGATGCCCCCCGGAGGGCACCAAGCAAGAAGAAGCCGGTGGCTCTGAAAGCCGCAGAGCCTGGCCCGGGGGCCCTGGACCCAGAGCCCTCGTCCAAGCCCACGAAGGACGCCAAAGCCTCCGCCACCCCGGTGAACACCGTCGCCAGGAGTGAGTGTGTGGGGCAGGTGTTGTGCCGGGCAGATACGTCTGCCGAGCTCATGTGCGCCGAAGCCATCCTGGACATTTCCAAAACCGTCCTGCCGGCCCCTGTGGAGGACGGCGACGGGCCGCCCTCTCCAAGCCCACGCGTGTGCTCCCTGGACGCGCCCTCCCACTGCGATGGTGACAGCAGCTCTGTGGACAGTGATGACAGCATCGAGCAGGAAATCCGGACGTTCCTGGCTCTCAAGGCACAGTCCGGGAGCATGCCAGCCAGATCTGAAGGCTGCCCTCAGCCCACGCAGGGCCCACTGCTGCTGCCCGGCCCCAACAGCCAGCCCAGCGATGCCAAGGCCGCTCTGCCTAGTAAAACCCCAGACCTGTCACCGAGCTGCAGAAGGAAACGGAGAGGTGGTGGCGGTGCTGTGAGGCCGTCAGTACCCAAGAAAACGAGGGAAGTGAAAGAAGGTGCCCAGGATGGTGACCACAACCAGGGCAGTGCCCGGCCCGGCCAGGGAGAACCTGGCGAGGGCCCAGGACAGGAGAGCGAGGCCAGGGCCCAACTTGTGCCCCCTGGGACAGTCAGGCTGGGTGACGTGGCCCTGTCTCAAGGCCCTAGGGGCGCTGCGAAGGCAGAAGAGGCCCGGAGTGCCGGCGAGAGGGAGAGTTCGGCAGATAAGAGCAGCTCACTCGACAGTGACGCGGACCTGGACACGGCCACCAAGGACCTCTTACGGTCCAAGCGGAAGCTCAAGAAGAGGAGCAGGGACCCCCGGGCCACCTGCAAGAAGAAAGTCAGGTTCAGCACCACAGAGACACGCTTCATGGATCGACTGGGGGGCCTCCGTGGGCCCTGGAAAGGCAGAGGCCCACGGGTGCTGCGGAGCTGCCTGGCCAAGTCCAGCCGGGACGGCAGGGCCAGCCTCGGGAGGAGACCGCTGGGTGGCCCAGGCAGCGCGGTGGAGAGCACAGACCCAGCCAGCCGAGGGGATGAGGACGGGGCGCTGGCCTTCCCGCAGCGGAGCACCCCAGAGCAGACGCAGTTCTCCAGGGAGCCGGGAGCCCGTGACCCTGCCTGCTCGGCCCGCAGCCCCAGCTCCCTGACTGAGGACAGTTCGGTCGACAGTGATGACAGCATCGAACTTGAAATTCAGAAGTTTTTGGCAGAAAAGGCCAAGGAGTCGGTGAGCGTTTCTGAAATTCAAGGAGTGGCCCCCACTGCCCTGGGGACAGAGGACCCAGCCAGGCCGGAGGTGCTGTGCAGGAAAGAGCTGGCCCCAGGCCTGCAGCACGGGGTGTGCACACGGAGCCAGAAGGCCAGGGCGGGCCCTCAGCCTGCAGAAGGATTCAGGGCTGCAGAAAAAACTGGGGTGCAGGGCGCGGCCAGCCTCTTCGTTCTAGGCAGGAAGGGTGCCACCTGGACCGAAAACGCCCCCTGCGTCCCTGCTGCCCTGGGCAGATGTGAGCCAGCGCTGCCCAAGAGCCCCAGCGGGACTGCCTCTGCCAAAGCTTCCCCAGCGAGTCGGAGAAATGTTTCTGCTCACAAAGACCAGAGCCCTCGCGGGGCTGAGCCTGCCGCTGCAGAGGGCATGTTTGGTCAGCTGCCCAGCTGTGCCAAAGCAGCAGCTGAGGCCGGAAGTGCTGGCCGAACTTTTCATGTGAACTATGGGAGCCAGAGCTTGCTGACCCCTGGCCCAGGACCCCAGGTCGACCTCTCCGACCCCTGGAGTGACCTTGCCCACCAGAGCAGGCTGCCCAGCCCTTGGGCACTGAACTCAGACTCTCAAGGCTTGGCGTGGAGCGGGGGCCTCGGGACCGAGAGAGAGAGGGCAGCAGAGGCACAGACCAGGGGCCCGCCCGGCCTCTCCTCAGACCCCAGGAAGGGGCCAGCCTTCCCCGGCTTTTCTTCCCTGCTGTCCACCCAGCTGTTTCACTTCGGGAAGAGCGTCCCCTGGGGCGGCACACGACCAGGGCTCTTCAGCGCCCCCTTGGGCCTGCCTCTGCAGGGGCCCTCCTTCTCCGCCTTCAGGGAGACCCCCAGCGGCCACAGCCCTGTGTTGGGAAGTCCGCGCCTGCTCACAAAGACAGATGGCGGACACTGGCCCCGCAGGAAGGCGCAGGCCGGGCTCAGTCTGCAGAACAGGAAGAGCTCGGAGGAGGGTATTTTAGACCTGAGGTATCAGCGCAGGGCCATCGACAGGGACGAGCAGGACCAGGAGGCCTTGGGCAGTGATGCCAGCGAGTTCAGTGACACCTCTGTGGAGGACAGTGCCAGCAGCTCAGTGGTGAAGGGCAAAGTCCTCAAGCTGTGATGAGTGTCCTGGTTCTTCTGCTCACGTTTGTGGGCCGCAGTGGGTGTGCGTGGATGTGTGTTGTGTGCGTGTGATATTCACAGTCAAAGGGAAAACCAGAGTCCCTCATATATAGGTAACCCTGTACATATGTATGCTAACATGAGATGAATGTCTTTATTTAACAGATGTGTCCCAGTAAAAATGGTTTTTGTAGCTTTTTGTAAATTATTTAAAGTGCTGTAAAAATATTTTTGAAAGATGCTGTCATTCATTACTGTAGCTCTGTTGTCTGTGCTCAGCACACGTTCTGGTTGAGCAGGTGTTTGGTGGGCACGTCACTGCTCCGGCCAGAGCGCAGGCCTGGTCTCTGGGCTCATTGCTGGTGGGGAGCCGCCCTGGGAGGTGGCAGGTGGCCCTGCGCAGGCAGGGAGGTGCGTGCCCGCGGTCCCCGTTGGGAAGCTCCTGGGGCCGCACTGAGGGACAGCCTGGGGCCCAGCAGCCAGCGCCTTCCTCTGAAAACTGCCCTCACAGCCCTCTAGAGCACAGTGGCTGGCGAGCACCCGGCCCGGCCGTTCCCCGCCTCGCGTGGGCATCAGCTGAGATCCCACCCGAGCTCGCCCAGCAGTGGGGCCCGAAGCCCAGGCGGTCGGCCGCCCAGTGTCTGCCCACGTAGTCGCCAGATGACTCAGCGTCTCAATAAACCTGTCTTCGCCTGAGACCCGCTGGTCTTCATTTCCGTGGTGGTCCTGAGAGGTGCTTCGCGACAGTCCTGCTTGGGGCGCACGCGCTGCGGCTGCGCCCGGCGAGAGGACGGCGGCGGCCCTTGTCCTTAGAGTCAAGCTCTCCGCCTCCCTGGCCTGCTGCTCCCAGGCACTGAGGTGCCGTGGCCCCTCTGGGACAGAAGCCATTCCGGGCGCCGTGGTCACACGCCCGCGTGTGGTCGTCACTCGCCCCGCGTGCGGTTCATTGTTGAGTTCAGCATCGGTGCTGTCTCCTTTGTACCTGTCCTCGCGTGGGAGTGAAGCCTCCGGCCTGGTGCACCCCGGGGTGCTCGGCTTCTCTGCCCAGGTTTGAGCCCACGCCCCCTGCTGTCCACAGTGCAAGTGGGCATCTGCGGGTGGGACTCGCTGTCCCTGTCTGTCCCGAGCTGTCGTGACGGCCTTGCGAGGCTTTGTTGTGGCGTATTCACTCACTTAAGTGCTTCTGGGGAAAAACACAGTTCCGCGCAACCCATGCTAGAACTTTAATTTTTTAAAGAGTGCTTTTAACCCTTGCAGAAAAATAATCAGCTTGTTTTGTATATAAGAACTGCTTTTCTAAATGAATAAATCCAGCACTCCCACAAATCAGTTTGTGTGGTCTGTCCAGGGCTGGGAACGAGCAGTCTGCGGGTGCTGCAGGTCGTCGGGGCCCTGGCGACCGGGGCAAAGGGACAGCTGCAACCAGTCAGGCTGGCGCCCGGAGCCTCTCCGCGGCCGTCCCAGCCCCCTCCCTGCCCACGGGGGCCCACTCCTCCAGCTTCCCCCCGACCTGGGCACCTGTTACCTGGTCCTCCCAAGCTGCTGGTGCTCTGCACGGAGGCCCCAGAGCAGTGTGGGCCGCCGCTGCTGCCCCCACCAAGGACAACTTGGGGTGCGTCCTTGCCGGGACCTCCTGGGGGTCACTGCAGCTTCCCGTCACATCCCTGCAGGCGCCTCGGGAGGGAGGGAGGGGCTTGCTTCAGTGCTGTCAGATGCCCCCCCAGGGTGACCTGCGGGACCCTGAACTTCCTTTTCCTGCGTTCGGCAGCAGTTCAGCCCCTCAAAGTCAATGCACAGGGTTCCGCACGATCACACACAAGGGGCATAAACCCCATGGCACTTGCAGGCCCATCCCTGGCTCTGGCTCCTGCCACGTGGGCTGAGAGCACCTGTTTTCACACCCTGTACCCGAGCTCACCCGGCCAGTTCTGAGACCTGTTTGGTTTAGAGCTGAAGCCAAGGCCACCTGTGTCTGCAGCCCTCTCCCGGCACCGCTGCCAGTCTGGGGGGAGGGGTGCAGGTGTACCACAGTGCCCACACGACTGCGGCGCTGAGACGTGTGCCCACGCTGGCGGGGGGTCCGTTACTCTCTGTGGGGCTATCACTGCTGCGACCTGGAGCCGAGTCTGGAGGCCTCTGTTTCCAGGGAGGGCGGCGGGGCACCGTTTCATTTAATGCCAAGACTAGGGAGGAGGCCTGATTCTAAGGGGTGTCTGGGGCTTTGGGGGTGGGTCTTCTAGGGCAGGCAGAGGTCTTTCTGAGGGGAAGTCCCCTGATGGTGTAGCATGATTTCCAGTGTGAGACTTATTTGGTTTAGAAAATAAGACAGTAAGTATCTTAAATCATAAAAAACAGTGAGTATCTTATCTGCTCTTAGCAAAAAGGTACTACACCCTGACTTTCCCTTCCGTACCCCCATCAAGGGAGAGAGAGGTATTTCGAGGGGAAAACCTGCACAAAATCCACAACCAGGATGCACATCACAACTAGGTTTATACGAAGTGTGTGTGTGTATGTGGTCCATTGTTGGGAAAGTCTTTGAGGCTTCCAGTATATAAAAGCCTCTTATAAATATCAACATCTTTTATGGTACATTTGAAACCATGTATTCTAATTAATTGTAATTAAAAGACAAAAGGTTGCTGAAGGAAAAAAAAATACAGAGATGCAAATGAAAATGTACTTTTACATTAGGAAGTGACTGGTTTTCAACCAACTCAGCAGCTAAATGAAGTGATTAGTAAAGTCACGTGAGCCATTTTCCCCACTTTTAATTTCCAAGTGAAAGCGAAAAGGCTGAACAAAGCAGAGGCCGCCATGACCTTGTGGGGTGTCTGCGGAGACGCATGTGTCACCCTGTGGGACCCAGGGGAAGGGAACGTAACTAGGACCTCTGGATTTAGGTTCTAGTCCTGTGAGTCAACCGCACACAGCAAAATAATACATAGCTTAGAGAAACTTTTATTCAGCAGCTCTCTAGTAACAAAAATGTAACAAAGACTCGGAAGGCGGGGTAAACACTGCAGTGGAGCAGTTCCATCTTGAAGCATCACAGCGTGTGGGAGACCAGAGTCCTTGTTGTTATCCAGGGTGAAAGTGAGCTGAATGCAAAGTCAAGGCAGCGAGGAAGGGCGTTCCAATTATCCCTTCCAAACAGGATTCTTTTGCAACATACTTAAGTTCAAAGTCCGTCTGCAGGAAGACCTGGTCAGTTTTTTTTTTTTTTTTTTTTTTTTTGCTTTTTGGAGACAGGGTCTCGCCTTGTAGTTCAGGCTGGCTCTGTGCTCACTATGTAGCCCAGGCAAGCCTCGAACTCAGCAATCCTCCTGTCTCTGCCTCCCGAGTGCTGGGATGACAGGCGTGAGCCACCACGCCCGGCAGACCTGGTCAGTTTTGACCTTCTAATTATTTCTCCCTAACAGGAGGATTGTTCCCAACATCCCTTTCCCACTGTGTCCCTGCCTCTTCCAGGAGGGATTTGAGATGACAAATCATAACACATGGGTGAGAAGAAGGGTCCCAGGCCACCCCTCACTTCTTAGCTGTCTGACACCAAGTACGCTCTTTGGAGCCCTAAGATCGGTTTATTTAAACTCAAACATTTCAGTTGGATATATGTTCAAAAGATGCAGGTCCCCAAATTTCTACTCACGGCGGTTCCTCCTTGACTGCAGAAACTCAGGGCTCCGTCTCTAGGGCCAGGAGACCAGCAAGGAGGGTTCCCAGACGAGGACTGCTACAGGGAGCTTCCTGTGAGGGCCGCCACCCCGTAGGGCTTTCCGGTGGTGGGTGTAAGGACCCGGGGAGAGGAGGTCAAAACTCTTTGCAAACCCTGTGGTGAGGAGAGAGGAGAGGAGTGGGGGGCACGGAGCCAGGGCCTGAGCTGGAGATGCCCCTAATTCCAGGGAAGATGGACACTGCTATTTTGAATGCATCCCCGAGTTCAAATGTGGGTCCACTGTGACCCTCAGCTCCTGTTAGTGGGGCTGAGGTGGAGCCTAGGGCCAGCGATCACAGAGGGTGTGGCCCCTGCATGGCCCCAGGCAAGCATGCCTGCCCAGTCCCACCTGCAGTGCCCTCCACCATGCCAGGTGCAGCAGCAAGGCCCTTGCCAGGTGCTGAGCAGAGGCTGGCCGCAGGCTCGGGGCCCTCTGGCCCCTGGAAGAGGGAACCAATCGGCCTGGAACTGGGACCAGAATGCTGCTGTCGTGAGGGCCACTGTCTCCCGGCAGCAGGACGGGCAGGCTGTTCCCAGTGGGAGGAGCGCAGTCCGGGGCTCCAGGGCACTGCGGGACCCACAGCTCCACGGACACTCCCCAGGCTCGCTGTGGGAGGAGCCAGGCTTTCCAGCCCACTGGATGAGCCCTTTTATGTCTGTTTATTTCAGTGAAGCTAAACACAGAAGGGTCACAAGCATTTTGATATTTTTCAGGATTGCAGGAACTATTTCTGCGGTTGGCCTCATGAGCGGACTGCGGGTTTCCCGACTCAAAAGAAAGACATTGCACAGATCTGGCTCTGGGCTCCGCTCTGAATCTTTTTTATTAGCTCTATTGATTTTCTCTGGAAACCAGTTCCATCCTGAACTGGACCTTTACAAAACTGACAAATGCTTAGTCGCATTTATCAATGGCAGCACTGTGTTTATACTGAGGAAATAACCAGAGGTGACAGTTCGCTCTTCCCTAATTCCTAAGTGGGTAGATTCCCTGAAGAAAAATCTCCGCACACAAGATGTTATCGATAGCACGGAAGAATAATTTCTTCCAGTTTCAGTACTTCCCAAGTTTCCTACAGAGCGCACCCGACTCTTACGGAGTTAAAAACAATCTGTGTCTGGAGGACGCATCCTGGTGCAGAAAGCATTTGTCCTCGATGACCTTGGGCTCATGGCCACACCAACTCAGGCCTCCAGAGATGAAGGCTCACCACTGGGGTCACTACCCCACCTACGAAGTGATCGGTTACTCTCAGCCTGGCTTCCCTCAGCCTTTTACTGACATTTTAAAACAAACACCTACACCGCCCCCCATGTACACAGCTCCAGGGAGGTTGCACTGGTCAGTGGGGTGCATTGCCCCTATGCCTGCTCGGGCTTTGCAGCTGGGGGAAGTCACTTGTCACAGCCCCTTGGTACCGCGAATGGCCGCAGGCGGTCACCTTCTTGAGCTCTGCTGACATGGCACGTGCTCTCCTGTCCCCCAGGGGCAGTGCACCCCAGCGGGGCACCCCACACTTCCTGGGGCCTGCAGTCAGCCTGGGGGGTCGATCACGTGCATAGTCCTGGCTCCCGCACAGTGCACAGGCTGGACGACCAGTCATCCCTCCTTCTGCCCATGATCTTGGGCCTAGGATGCAACTGTCAGGACGGCTGGAGATTCAGGCCTTCGCAACACTTTTTTTAATACAGAAAGTCAAGCCATTAGCATTTCTTTTCTGTGCACATGTTACGCATAGAACAGGGAAAGTAGAGCCTCACAGCCCACTTCTTTGCATATTGTTTTATTCCAAGAAAAAAGAAATTTCAAAGCAATGAAATTTGTATGTTTACAACTAGGCAAATCATCAAGCCAAGGGGGGCTGGAGTAGAAGACTGCGGAGAGGGGTCTCGTGCCCTGGCCTCAGTCACAGATGGACGGTCTCTTGACGTTGTAACTGGGGTGGAAGTTGAACCTGTCACAGGGGGTGATGTGGTTGTCGGGGCCTGTCACCACGCTCTTCTCCATGCAGACATTGAGCGTGTTATCCTGGAACATGCCAGTAGCTGACAGCTGTCTGGAAAACTTACTTGAATTTGCATAAAATACTTTCTGGAAGAGAAAGGGAAACACTAGGACTAATGGCACATGATGAGACTCTTGAACAACAGCTGGATACCCTGGGAAGAAGAATAAGAATTTGTAACAACAACAACATCAACAAAATGTCTCCATTCTCAGGAATCTAAGAAGCCAGGGTGGGCAAGTTGGCCTCATTTAACCCCAGCGGTCCCAACTGATGCCCACCGTGCAGGAGTAACTGGCACAGCTCCTCCTCTCCCTGTTCCACGGGCAGAAGGGAGCGACAGGCACTGGGGTGTGAGGATGAGCAGTGACCCTGGCGTCAGGCCTGGAGTGACCCTGGGCTCCACTTTCTCCAGCTGTACTTTCCTGGAAAACTGCTGACCCTCTCTGGACATAAATTTCCTCTTCTGTGGAATAAAAGTGGTACCTTCACCCCTGGATAGATTAGTCAGCTTCGCTATAACAAAGTACTGGGGATAATTAATTGATAAAGAGGAAAAGGTTTTTTGGGGTCACCTGTCTGGATTGCCCATGTAAGAAGAGGCTCCGTGTTTCACTGGTCCATGATGCCATGGTGGGTGTCAGAGGGCCCTGCTGGGAGGGTTTCTAAAACCTAGACGTGGACCTGGGGGGCATTTTGGTGAACAACACCAGTAGGTTTCAACACCAGTAGGTTTCAATTAAAAGCAGCACAAAAAATTCAGATCCCCTAAGGATGCCAGCGCAGGGGCCTGCGAAGGAGCTGCCCTAGTGGCTGAGTGGAGCGATGTTTGAGGGGGAGGCCACCATGTGTGGAGGGCCGGGGTCGGGACGATTCCCACAGACAGCATCCTGAGGTCCCCCGAGACTCACACATGTGGGGACTGAGGCAGGTGACCTAAGCTCACATGACCCTTGTGTCAAGATCCCCTGATGTTTTGCCTCCGTGGCGAGAAGCAGGAACAGAGAAATGGCTGCAGTGCGTTTTGTAAAAAGAATATTTCGGTCTAAAGAAGCATATGCAGAAAGGACAGAGAGTTTCCAGACGACGCCCCCGCCGTGGCGGTGTCCTCTGTGACGTACATCAGCACCTGTCAAGCCGAGCTGGCGCTGACGCCGACACTTGAATTACTAGCTGGAGTCCCCGGGGCTCCCTAGCGGTGGGGCCGCTCTGTGGGTTTTGAGGGATGCACAGTGACATGAACACGTTGTCTCTGCAGCTTCAAAAGTTGCAAAGCACTTGTAGTCTCTGTCCCCACAAGGGAAAGAAATGCCAATTTCGGCTCATGGAGCCTGGCATTTGCATCTGGTCAAGAAACGGAAGATCCAGCTCCCAGGAAAGCAGGGAGATCCACAGCGGGAAGAGCCTCCTTTGAAACCTGAATCGTGTCTCTGGCACACTTGTGCCCTCTTGCCCTTGCCTGGTAACACCGGAGAAGCGGGACCCCCGCCCTAGGGAGCCCTGTCAGTGGCTTTTTGTAGAAACATCTGGACCCACTTCAGTCAGTGCACCTGCTATGTCCTAGAAATATGTGATTCCCCAGGGAAGGGTCAGAAGAATCCCTTGATTCTGGGAGGGCAGCTCCAGAAATGTTGCATCCGTGTGTGCGCAGGTGTGCGTGCAGGTGTGCATGTGTGTATATTGTGTGGCAGGGCACTGAATCCAGAGGCCCTGCCACACACATGCTAGGCGAGAGCTTCCCCGTGCGCTGAACTACACCCTCAGCCCGCCGAAAACTTTTCTGGTAAGCACTCTTCTCACAAGAGTTTTATCACACAGAACAGCGAAAGAGCAAGGACCAGTGTTCTCCCGCTGGCTGCGCAGGAGCACCCCTGGCACACGCTCATCCCGCCCCGGAGGGCCCCAGCTCCGAGCCTCACCCTCAACAGGCGCTGCCTCTTGGTCACAGAGGAACTCACAAAGGAAAGCGGAATTTAGAGAGCAGGCCCTAGTGGTTTATCTGCCTCGAAGTGGGTCGCCTTAGGTTGAAACGGTCACAGGGCGTGGGCAGGCTGCGAGTGAGAGGGGGATGACTGTGTAAAAGCTGTGTGCGTGTGTGAAGGTCGTGTGTGGCTGCGCACAGAGAAGTGAGACTCGTGCAAAGCAAGTCCGCGCGCACGTCTCTCGATCCTGCACGCGCTTGTTCACCTTTCCGCTCCGCCCCGTTTCAACCCCGCGCGAGGTGCCTCCCGTGTGTGGCTTGGGAATGGGGCTCCTCGCACGGCCGCCCCGCCTCCGTGAGCCGCCCTCCCGCCTTCTCCCCGCGTACCGGCATCTCGTGCACGGTGGGCGCTCTGCTCCCGTACGCCTGGTTGCCGGTCCTGTACAGCGGGGCAGCCTCCTTGGCTCTGCAGAGAGACGCACACGCTCTCCCTCCCCCCAGCCCGAGTCTGCCCAGCCGCAGCCCGGAGGTGTCCGGTGGACGGGCCTCTGCTGGCGATGGCCCCCAGGGTAGCGACTGCCCAGGCCGGTGGTGCAGAACAAACATGGGCTCCCGTGCCAAGCGGCTGACCGTCCTGTGAGGGCATGCCTGCCCCCGCGGCCTGCTCTGCTGCGGACCCTCCTTCCTCCCAGGCAGGAATCGATATCCTACTGTGTGCCCAGGGGCACGCACAATCCTCAGCCACCACAGGGCCTTGGCACACAGCCTGCCACCGCTTAGGGAAGTTAGTTTTGCTATCAGGAGCCACAGCCCGACCTCCAGACCCTGCCCACCGAAGTGCTTCTCCGTCCAAGTGCCAGAGTGGCAAGGCCAGACTTGTGCCAATGCAGGTGAAGAAGGAACTGTGGCTGCAAGTGGTGACACTTCCGGTGTGCAGAGGCCAATACAGAGGAGTCCAGGGTGGCAGGAGGAGACTCGCGCTGGCCACGAGACCGTGGGGCACAAGGCGTGGGTCTGCCCACTCCTGAGCCCAGCCGATGACACCACACACGGGGAAGCTTCAGGACAGCTTCCGGGCGCTCTGGGGGTGATGCCAAGGCGCCAGGCTGACTGGGGCCAGGAACTTGGGCTCTGTGGTGTTGGGGTTCTCAGACACAGGCCTAACTGGGCGCCCGGCACGAGGGCCAGCCACCCTGCACCCCTCTTCTCTACCCACCCCATCACCCCATCTTCCTCACCTGTAGCCTCGAAACCACGCCGGGTTGTTGAACCGCGCCGGCAGGTGCTCGCTCACGCGGTAGTAGTCGCTGGTCTTCTCTGGAGGGTTCTCGGCCTTGGGCGTTGCAGGCTCCGCGCACTGTTGAGTATTTTCCTCCGACATTTGGCTCCTGCAGGAGACCAGCTCTTCCCCGCCAAGGTTGTAGCGTAGCGTCTCGTTGCTAGGCGACGGTCACGTGACCTGGGCGAGCCCAATTTTAAAAGGCACGGCCCCGCCCTTAGAAGATCTAGAACCTTCAGCTGCAGAGGGCGCTCAACGCCCCAGCAAAGCCATGGAAGTCACAGCGAACTGAGGGAATGAATGAGTAGTGCTGGGCAGGTTCGGCCCGCGAAGAGTTACTAGGACGGCTGTGTTTATCCTGCGGGGAGCCCCCGAGCACCCAGCACATCGCGGGGACCCTGGGCTGGCCACAAGACTGTCCCAAAATACAGCAGGAAGCGACCCCGGGACAAATGCAACTCAAGGCCTTGGGTCCCGAACAAGAAACGAAGGAGCTGCAGTGCTACCTGCACACGGGGCGAACAAAGACCAAACGCTGACCATAAGCTCCAAGGACCCCCCCCCCCCCCCCCGTCTCCGCTTTCGGGGCCGGGGCGGGGCCCGCGTGGCTGTGCAGCGGAAAGCTTGGTCCTCCCGGCCAGCAGGAGGCGGTGTGGCCCGCACGCGCGGCGGCGGCGGTGGCGGCGGCGGCGGCGGCGGCCTCTCTGGCCCGGCGGGAGGAGCCATCGCGCAACGTCTGTCCACACTCCCGCCATGGCGCCCTCTCCGTCCTCGCTCCCCCGGCTGCTGAGCGCAGGTGAGCGGCCGCGGCTGCCGTGGCGGGGAGGGCGGGAAGGCGAGGAGGGCGCGGCACAGCAGGTTCTGTCTCCGCAGGTGTCCGGCCCGGTTTCCTGCGGACGGCGGCCCCGGGCCCGGCGCGGCCCAGCGGCAGGGCTCTCGGAGGCGCGGCGCGCCCCGCTGCTGGGGAGCCGGAGAGCGGTGACGGTAACGGGGCTGGGGGCAGGCGGGGCGCCCCGGGGTCCGCCCTGGAGCCACGCCCGTGTGGGCTTGCGGAGGCGGTCTGGCCCGCGTTCTCCAGGGTAGGGCACAGGGCCGGAGGCCGTCCGTGTCCTGTGCCAGGCCTGGCGCCGGACCTTGGAGGCACTGAGCCCTCAGATGGCCCCGAGGACCGCTGACCACCAGGCCTCGGTCCGCCAACTTGCTGGACCCCTGGCGCGGCATTTCCGGCCTGACACCTGGGTGGTGTGCCCTGCCCCGTGGCCAGCGGCCAGGCAGGCAGCAGAAGCCCACGAGAACCCTCCCCTTCCTCCTGGCTTTCCAAGGGCACTAGGGGGTGGGCCCAGCCCGGTTTGCCCAGAAGCGGAGCCCCCATCAACGGCCAGCTCAGTCCTCAGTTTGCTGTGGCTTCCATGGCTTTGCTGGGCCGTTGAGCGCCCTCTGCAGCTGAACTCCTGCCCTCCTGGGCTCTGTGATGGCAGACACCCGAGCGACCTCAGCGTCCTCTCTCCCCTGCTCTAGATTACCAACGGAAGCTTCTGGAGGAGCCCCTGCGGCACTCCGACTTCTTCAAGGTCAAGGAGCTGTTTTCTGTGAAGAGCCTCTTCGATGCCCGTGTGCACCTGGGACATAAAGCCGGCTGTCGGCACAGGTAGCCAAGGGTCCTGCCCGGTCTGAGACCCTGTGAGTCCTGGCTTGTCGTGAGGGGTGGTCTTTCTTCTCCTGAGTGCCGTGTCAGATCTGCTAGGGGTGAAGGCTCCCCAGATTCAAAGAGGGGCCAGAGCGGGCAAGGAGCTGTGAGCTGCCTCACACCGCCTCCTGCAGTGCCTTCTAGGCTGTGGGCAGCAGCAGGGCCTGGTCACATGTCCCCGTGTGGTCACTGCTGAATGAAGAAGGGATTGGCAGGGTAGTGGGAGGCCAGGGAAGGAGTCGGCTTGGGCCAGGGCCTCGAGTGATGAGGCCATAGAAGGGGTGGAACAGCAAGGCAGAGTGCGTGAGGGAGGGATGGGGTGTGCGGGCCAGGCTGGGTGCCCGCAGCCGCATGGTGCATGCTGGAGGCATTGCTGCACCCTACAGACAGGTCAAGATGAAGGAGGGCCGGGGCCTCACAGGGGTGAGTGCCGGGAGACTGGCCACCCAGTGGAGGCCGCACAGATGACCAGGGGGAGCTGGGCCGCGTGTGCTGTTTGTATGTGGACATCCGGGGACTTGGTCCTGTCTGACCCCCTGGACGAGGTGGAGGATGGGAGGTTGGAGGGGCCTGTGGAGTGGCCCTCATGGTCCTTGACTCCATTTACCACGTGGGCTCGCCGACAGGTTTATGGAGCCGTACATCTTCGGGAGCCGACTGGACCAGGACATCATCGACCTGGAGCAGACCGCCTTGCACCTCCAGCTGGCCTTGAACTTCACTGCCCACGTGGCCTACCGCAAAGGCATCATCCTGTTCGTAAGCCGCAACCGGCAGTTCTCGCACCTGATTGAGAATGTAGCCCGGGACTGCGGCGAGTATGCCCACACACGCTACTTCAAGGGCGGCCTGCTGACCAACGCCCCGCTGCTCTTCGGCCCCACAGTCCGCCTGCCAGACCTCATCATCTTCCTGCACACGCTCAACAATGTCTTCGAGCCCCACGTGGCTGTAAGAGATGCTGCCAAGATGAACATCCCCACAGTTGGCATCGTGGATACCAACTGCAACCCCTGCCTCATCACCTACCCCATCCCTGGCAATGACGACTCGCCCTCATCCGTCCATCTCTTCTGCCGGCTCTTCCGAGTCACCATCACCCGAGCCAAGGAGAAGCGCAAGCAGATGGAGGCCCTGTTTCGGCTGCAGGACCCCAAGGTGGGCATGGGACAGCCAGACCCGCCGAGCAGCTCTGAGCCCGCCCCGTGACGGTGAGGCCCCGGCCCGTGCAGGACAGCCAGGCCTGTCTGTCCCCTGCCCCGCCTGCCCCAGCAGCATTCTCCGTCCTACGGGCATTTGGGACTTTGTTTGCAGGGTTGTCACGCAGCCGCCTTCACAGGGCACAGCCGTCCCAGGGCCGAGGAGGCGGCGCTTGTCTGCACCTTCTCCGGGGGGGACGGACGTGGAAGCAAACCCACTGGCTGCAGCTGGGATTTGAACCTGGTGCCTTGACTGCTGGAAAATGTGGTTCTCCCAGCACCTGAGAAGTCCTCACTTCAGGGCTGGCTGGAGCTCTGTGGTAGGGAACTTTCTAGCATGAGCGGGCCCTGGTTCAATCTCTAGCACACCCACCCCCACGGCCTTTAAAAATACCTCTTAGAAATCCTCGCTTCTGTCTTGACATTGGACCTCTGGAAGGTTCGTATGCCAGCTGTTTTCTTTTCAACCAAGATGGCCTTGTCTTGTTCCTATGGCCCGTGTGGGTGCAGCCAGCTGCCGTGCCCGCTCGGGTGGGCCAGGCTGGGCGGGACAGGTGACAGAACTCCAGCGGAAATAAAGCGCTGTGACTGGATTCTCAGTTCTTGGCGTGCTGTTCACACCCCTCCGTGGGGCACGTTACCGGTGTGTGTACCCTCCGGCTGCGCATTTGAGGAGCTGAGCAGAGGGTCAGCCGCTGCCCCGAGCGCCCACCGCCCTCCTAGACCTTGCGCGGAACCCACAGGCCAGGCCGGGAGGCGGCCGCACAGCCTTCCTCCCGTGGGCCGGCCAGCTGCCTCCTGTGTGCCCTCCTTGCTGTGAGTAGCTGCGGGACCGGGGCACGCTGTGGGCCTGTCAGGGCCCTTTGTGGCTCCCAGGCTCTGGACGTTGATGCGGAACTGGCCGTCTTGGGAGAGTCGAGCAGTAGGTCCCTTGGGGTCTGGACAGGGTGCCCTCGGTTGGCACCTGGCTTTTCCACACCCGGGTACCCGGCACTGCTGTCCTGCTTCACTGAGAAGCAGCCTCCACAGGTGTTTGTGGCGGCCGGGCTTGGGCAGGGTTTCCTCGGATCAGCCCGGCTGCGCCTCTGGTCTGAGAGCCTGCCTGCAGCACAGCCCTGCCCTTCCTGCCTGCCTCGTGGTGCTGGGCAAAGGGCTCATGCTGGCTCCAGCCCTGGCACACGTCTCCACGGTCCTCACCGACAGCCTGGAGCTGTGGGTCAAGGGAGGCCTGCGAAGGTCTGCAGACCAGCCCCCCCCAGCTTTGTGGGCTCAGACCCCGCCAGGTTCCCTGGTTGGGAGGCCCAGGCTGCAGACAGCTCTTGGGGCTCTGGGGGCCACGGACAGGCCAGGGCTCGGAGGGCTGGAGCTGCAGGGCCAGAGGTGCCTGAAGAGCAAGCAGGTCCGTGGGGGTGGAAGGAACAGGCCAGTCGGGCCAGTCATGGTCGGCAGGGAACAGCGGAAGCCCGGAGGGCGTGGGAGTCAGCGTTCGGGGCACATGCGTGTTTAGTGCATGTGTAACGACAGGAGCGAAGACCTGGGAGGGACCATGTTCCTGGCCGTGGGCGTGGCCTTGGTCCTCCCGGCTGGACCCTGCAGAGGTGTCCAGGGACTGCCCAGGGTCAGCAGCTGGGCTGCCTGTCCCTGCTACGGCCCCATCTCTGCATCCTAAGGGGCGAATTTGAGTGGGCGCTGCTGGCGGACCCTGGGCCTGGCCCTGTCACAGAGTGAGCTCCAGGCCTGAGGCCACCAAGGCTGCCTGCCATGCGGCCACGTGGGCCCAGCTGGCCTTGACTAGTGGGCAGCAGGGCGGTGGGCACACTCCTGAGAATGCCAGTGTATCGACAAGGTCCACAAGGGGCCCGCTGATGGGAAGCGGGACCTCACACTTAGGAGAAGGCATATTGGGCTCAGTACTTGGGTTTGTGTTCGGGATGCGGGTGGCAAAGAGCCCTGCAGAGATAGCCCGCATAGGTGCCCGCACAGGAGCTGACCAGCTCGTGTGTCACTGATGAGGTGAAGTTGGCGGCATCTGTGGAACCACAGACGTGACGTGGATGGGGCATCGGGTGGTGGGGACTGTGTAAGTTAGACATTTGATTAAACCCCCTGAGTTACTCCCTGCTTCAAATACACATTCTGTTGTTCTTACAGCAGTTTTTTCTTTTTTTTTCCTCCAGTTTTTTGAAATAGGGCCTCACTGTGCACTTCAGGTTGGCCTTGAACTCAGTATGTAACCCACCCTGGCCTCAAACTCCTGGCAGTCCTCCTGCCTCAGCCTCCTGGGTGCTAGGGCTTCTCAGGGCCCCACCAGCTGTGCCCCTGGAGTGAAAGTGCAGTGGCCAGGGGCCACCCTCCACTTGCCCGGTCCTCCCCGCCTACACAGTCTGGCTCAGAACCCGGGTGGGACGGACGCCCACGGTGGACAGGCAGGGGATTTAAACACTGCGCCTGGGCCTCGCTCAGGCTGAGCGGTGAGGATGAGTCCGCTGCCCTGCCTGGCACTGGCCCTCGCGCTGGCCCTGGCTGCAGGGATCCAGCCACAGGAGCAGCCCCTCAAGGAGTCCCATAACCTCAACTGGGGCAAGGTGAGCTATGTGCCCACTGGTGCCCGTGCCAGGCCAAGGGCTGAGAGGGGCCGGGATGCCATTGGGAGGAGTGGCGAGTGTCCCCAGTGGGAGGAGAGGACACAGGGTCTGGCCAGGCCAGTGAGGTGCCACCTGGGCTCTATTCCCACTTGTCCCCACGCTGGAAGCCGAGGAAGTACAGGGCAAAGGGGTGGTGAGGGGCCCGGGGGACCCTGGACGGTGGGCACTGGTGTGAGGACCGCAGGGCAGCAGGTTCTGGGTGGGGTGGCCCTGGGCACAGCGGCTGGGTGGCCCAGGAGCAGCACTCCCAAGCACACGTGGCCTGGGGACCTAGGTCTATGGCAGGCAGAGTTGGGGGGCAGGGCGATGGCGCTGGGCCTGGGAGACCCCGGCCGGGCGCAGCCGTCTGGGAGGTGGGCGGGGCTCTGACCTGCTGGCGCCCACGGCTCAGCCCTTGTTCCTGGGAGCCGGGCATCAGCTTCTCCGCCGGCTTGCGCAGCTGGGGTCGGGCAGGGCTGTCTGCACCTGCTGGCAGGGTTGTAGGCTGGGCCTCAGGAAGGTCTGCCCGCTGAGCCCCTGGCCAGGAGCATGGGAGCCCAGCACAGGGAAGGTCCCACACTGGCCTCCCTCCCCCGCAGTTCTCAGGGTTCTGGTACATTCTTGCCGTCGCCACCAACGCCCCGGGCTTCCTGCCAGCCAGAGACAAGAGGAAGCTGGGCGCGGCCATGGTGACAGTGCACAGGATGGGCCGGCTGCAGGTGGCCGTCGCCTTCAGCCGGTGAGGGACAAGGCCGGTGGGCCCTCACCTCCCAGACTGTCCGGGGCGGGAAGGGGGCGGGCAGTGTACAGATCCACAGGAACTCCCAACGCTGGAGCCAAAGGGTGGGTTTGGGAGAGGCGCCAGCGGCCCAGGGGGCTCCGGGCACTGGATGTCTGCTCCCGGCTGGGGGCAGGGCCTGGTCCACTCGGGACCACTCCAGGGCGACACAGCCTCTGGTCCAAACCCTCTGCTCCATTCCCACGCAGCCCCACCGGAGCCAAGGGCGGCAGAGTGGGTGCCGAGACGTTCTGCGGGGGCGGGGCGGCCTGGGCAGGCAGGGCTCTGGCCTCGGGCTCACAGTGCCCTCCCCAGGTCTCGGGGGTGCCAGTCCCGGGAGATGACCCTGTGGAGAGACAAGAAGAAGGCCGTGTACCGGAACACTCGTAGGCGGGGCCCTGGGTGGGCAGGGGCCCAGAGCGGTGGGGGGAGGTGGACGAGGGCCGGTCGGGGAGACTCTGGTGCCGGTGGCGTGTGGGCAGCGGGGCCTGTGTCCGGCCATTGAGGCCGTGCGGGCCCCTTGCAGTGAAGGGTGTGATGGGCTTCCACGTGCTGTCCACCGACTACAGCTACGGTGTGGTGTTCCTCCGCCTGGGGCGCGCGGCCCGCGTCTACAAGAACCTGCTGCTCTTCCGTGGGTGACACGGCCAGGGACCGCGAGTCAGCATGGGGGGCTGAGGAGGGCGGGGCCGGGGGACACAGCAGTGAGGGTGGCCATGGCCCACGGGGCCCGCGCCAGGGAGGGTGAAGCAGAGGCGAGTGGAGGCCAGGAGCGGGCAGGGTGGTGATCGGAGGGGTCCTGGTCAGGACTCCCTTGCGGAGCTCAGGACCTAGGACTGCCACTCTGGTGGGCATCTGTGTGGACACTGGCTGCCCAGCGTGATGTTGGACCTGGGAGACGTGGGACCCCTGCCTGGATGACACAGGGGCATGGCAGGCATGAGGGAGGGTGTGGCGGGGCCACCCAGGGTGGTGGGTGTGCGTTAGTGATGGGGCAGGGAAAGCGGCTGAGCCCACTTCCGGCCCCAGATTGGGGGGCGGTGCCAGGGCTGCCCTGTAGGGAGGGCGAGGGGGGCGTCCTTGTCTCTCCTGGTGCTCAGCTGGGCAGCAGCCCGCACAGGGGGCTGCGCAGGTCAGAGCGCCCGTGCCAGTGGAGGGCCCCCGGAGCCTGCCCCACGCGGTGACTCTGGCCTGAGCCTCCCGCCTTGGAAACTGCCCAGGGCAGGATGGCCGGCAGGGGTGGGCGGGTCAGGGTGCAGCCCGGATGCCAGAAGGGCGGCCAGCCGTGACGCGGCCCCACCACAGACCGACAGAGAGTCCCCAGCTTCTTGCATCTGAGAGAGTTCATGGACGCGAGCACCACGCTGGAGCTCAGCAGGGAGGCGGCCGTGCTCCCCAAAGACGGTAGCGCCTGCGCATCTGGCTGGACGGGGTCCGCGGGGGCGGGAGACGCAGGCGTGTCCTGCGGGTTTCCAGCCCCGAAGCCCAAGGCCCCAGGTGTGCGTCCCCAGGCCTCCCAGCCTCCCTGCAGCCCGGGCTGGGCCCGTGTGCGCTGAGGGCCTCTGGGGCCGAAGGCTCCGCCTGCCCAGGCTTGGGTCCTGCAGCCCCAGGGGGAGCCCGTGCAGCAGGGGCCCGGTTCTGAGCCAGCGCCCCGCTCACGGTCTCTGTCCCTCCAGCCTCCTGCGCACACACCCTCCTGCCGTGATCCCCAAACCTGCTCTTCCGGGACCTGTGGCCCCCAGGCCCAGCGCTGCTGCAGACAACAAGTCGCTCCCTGCAGTGGCTCAGAGGGGCTGGTGAGCCCGGCCCGCACACGGTGGGCACCCAGCAGCTCTGGCTCTGAGCGCAGTCAGGGGCGCAGCCACCTGGGGGTGGGGGTCCTGCCTGGGCAGAGCTATCCCGCCCCGCCCAGCAGAGGCCTCGCCACGTGTCTCTTCTGTGCTGCCACCTGCGGGCCCAGATGTCCTGCACCTTCTCTGGAAGCTGCTCACCAGTCCCCCGGACAGTGATGGCATCTGTGTGCCATGCAGCAGATGTCGAACAAACAGCTGGGCATGAGCACAGTAGGCAGGTGGAGCCCTCAGCCTGGTACCTGGTCAGTCACAGGAAAGGGCTTTGATGAGACCAGACTGAGAGGACACAGCCTTCTTTATTTTGAGACACGCTCTCACTGAGTCATTAAATTGTCCACCTGGGCTGGAACTTGTCCTCCTCCTGCCTCAGCCTCCCAGGGTGCCGGGATTCCTGGCATTGTCCACCTCGCCTGGCTCTTCCTGTCCCATTTTACTGAAGGCACCAGAAGGAACCAGGCGGCCCCTTCAGCACACAGCTGGAGACCTCTGCGGGCGGCTTGGCACTCATTGGTCCCTCTGCACCTTGCACAGGGCTGTGGGCACCAAGTGGGGACCTCTCTGCCCTGCCCTCCTCCAGCCCTGTCTAATTCAGTGATGTCACCTCATTTCTTGTGTGTCCTCGTGGGCAGCCTCCCCAAGGCCACGGGGCTCCTGGCCCCTGGACGCCCCTCGGCGCTGCCTGGGCCCTAGCCAGGCCTGCGTTCCAGGTCTCTGGCGCCCACTCTACTCTAAAAACAGTCACGCGTCCAGTCGGGAGACGGCGCGATGTGTTCTGACACAGGAACCAGGAAAGCCGAGCCCGGCGCGTCCCCGCCTGGCCGTCTGGGAAGAGCCCTGTGGTCAGCCCGGCGCAGCCGCCCGGGGCGCAGATCTGCAAAGTAACTCCCGCGCTCTAGGGTTCCGTACATGGCAGCGCCAGCGTACTCGGCGGGGTCCTATCCGGTCCCCGCGCTGTCCAGGGCACCCGGAGTTCGCTCCTTTGTGTCTGAACAGCGCCGTGGGTGGTACACAC